>JAUBOC010000028.1:3397781-3414447 GCA_032275365.1 Anablepsoides cearensis | reverse complement strand
TGGGTAGATAGTAGGTAAGTAGGTAGATGGTGGGTAGATAGTAGGTAAGTAGGTAGATGGTGGGTAGATAGTAGGTAAGTAGGTAGATGGTGGGTAGATAGTAGGTAAGTAGGTAGATGGTGGGTAGATAGTAGGTATGTAGTTAGATGGGTGGGTAGATAGTAGGAAGGTAGGTAGGTAGATGGGTGGGTAGATGTATGTAGGTAGATGAGTGGGTAGATATTATGTAGGTAGGTAGATGGTGGATAGACGAGTAAAGGTGGTGCAGTGGTTCATATTTTTCATGAAATAGGACACCTCTTCATTAAACTTCATTTGTTGTTACCAATGTTTTCTTGTAAACAACCCTTACATGGTTTTCCCAAAGTTTTTGTCATACATCCCTGTTTTATTATTGATTGGCTTTGATTCCAAATGAAATTATTTGGATTAATGTTGAACTAGACATTACAAGGGGTTTTGCAGCTATGCAGTATTTTTATATGGATAAACTTATATGAGGTGCTAAAGCACAATGCTCTTAATGTTTATAAACTGAATAAATCGGTTGTGTGGCCAGACAGCCCTATATCTTTGCCTTCTTCCCACAATTAAAAAAAGTTGTTGGTATTAAATAACTTTACTACTTGCCCCCATGTCTTTTATGTTCATACCCTTGGTGTGAACATAAAATAAAAGGGGTATGTAGGAAAAGAAAATAAGCCTAATGCTATGTTTTTAGGTATAAAGAACACAACATCAGCTATAAAGTGAAGTGGAAAAGGTAAAGGAGCTCAGCAGGATCTGAATGCTTCAACTATTATACATTTACTTCCAGCAGTGCAAGTACACCAGAGGTAGGATTTGTGTCTTAAAGAGCTTGTGAGGTAGCATGAAGCGTAACACTGCTGCAACAGGCGATGGTTCAACTTAACCTCCGGAGACGATATTTGAGCCAATGTGCCTTAAGTTTCTGCCACGGGGTCTGAGTCAAGATTGGGCTTGAAGTAGCTGCAGGCTAGAGGTTTTGGAATTCTTTTACAGTAGCACGGTTTGAGAAGGTTATGGGAGATGAAAGCAAGAAAGACGCCTTTGTAAAGCCAATAGGATTTATCATGTGTTCTTTGCTTAGACCAGACTGGATTTTGCCAATCCCTAGACAAATCTTTTTTTTCTTTTCTGTACCCACAGCTGTCATGCAGAATATCTTATCACATCGGTAGAAATGTGCGTGGGTCGGTCTGTCGCCTCTCTGCGAGAATGCTAGTCTGTAGGAGTGTGTGTGTATATGTGTGTGTGCGCGCTAACGTGAAAAATGTGGCTTGTGGTTTAAAGGGCACTGGGATAATCACTCTGGCACCTGCTCGGGCTCCCATGCGTTGTTAAACGTCCCGCTACTCACAAAGTCAAATACAAGACAAGCCTAATGGCCCCCTAAGCTTGTCTTTATAAATGGTTATGTTAACTACAACTCTCTTAACACTTAAGCACTTTGTGGATCAAATATAATACATATTCCTGTGGTTTGTGCCTCCTATTAGATGTGTCAAGTTCAGTCTGGCGGTGTTTTAAGGATGAAACTCCCTGTTGACTTTTCATCTCAATTTGTCTCAAAAAAAAAAGATTTCACTCCCATTTTCCCGAACTTGGAGATGACACTCTCATTTATCAGAGTGTGTGTGTGTTTTCCATTTTAATAAATTGTATAAGTGTTTTTGCGTGTTCCATTTAGCACTGTTCGGAGAACAGCTGGTTACTTTTAGGCTATTTTAATTGAACATTTCTTTACTTAAAAAAAAAACTAACTAAAATACACAAAATGTAAGCATTTTTATTTCAGAGAGAATGCAGATTCTATTTGTTTTTTTTTTTTTTTGCTCACATTAGCCACACAATTTGTTCATACCATGTAGCTCCAATTTCCTTTCAGGGCTCGGTTAGCAAATTTGTAATCACACACGTGTCCGTGCGTAAAACCTGAACACAAAAGGCAGGAAGCAGGAACACACTGTGGTTGGGGAATCAGCTCAGTCAAAAACATGTTTCAGTAAATGTTGCAGATAAAAATAAAAATAAAACGATTGTTTCCATATGAGAATTTAATTGATA
The DNA here is from genome assembly GCA_032275365.1 of Anablepsoides cearensis. Lineage (NCBI taxonomy): Eukaryota > Metazoa > Chordata > Actinopteri > Cyprinodontiformes > Rivulidae > Anablepsoides > Anablepsoides cearensis. The sequence continues at coordinate 3,412,359 of JAUBOC010000028.1, read as the reverse complement.
TCAATTGTTTGTTTTCCTGGAGAGAACGTGGATGAGCAACAGCTTCAGATGTGGTCGGGGGCGTTTAAAGGTTATAAGAGGTTCATTTGGATGGATGAGGTTGATTTAAAATAAAATATTATTAGTGACAGATTTTTTTTTATGTTGTCAGTGTCAGATTAAAGGTCAAGATTTTAACAAAGTTAAAACATAGAGCCTAAATAATAAAGTTTGAATTAAGGATACGCTATAGGGATGTAACAACTCATTACAGCCTCGATTCCATTTTTTTTTTCGATTTAAAAAACTTTTTTTTAACAAAACGAATTGTAGCTATTTAATAACAAACTGAATTTGTCTTAGACTTAACTTATTCTTATACAATAACAATGAAATTGATTAATTCGTTTTTATGAATTGATTCACATTTTAAGCAGTTGTAAACAAATAATTCCTAATTACATTATTAATGAGCATTGATTTTTTTTTTTTTGGGTAGTAAAATTGGAGAATCTAAATGGTAAAGAAAAATGTAATAATTGCCTCCAAATTTGAAGTTTTAGTTTTGTGTCAAGCAAAGAACATAACTTGAGAATAATGTAATTTAGTTGGGTTTTATCAGGTTTTCAGAACCTGTTGTGTGTTTGTCTTAAAGTTTAGTTTAACTTTAGCCTATTTTGCTCAGATTATTTGGATGTTGGGCTGCTGTCTTACTGATTACCCAAGTTTGAATGTTCTGAAATCTAATGTTTCAGGTGAGGAAAAGGTGATTTCATACGTAAGCCTTTATTTCGTCAGCGTGTGCGGATTTCCTCATTTTCTCTTCCCAAAACATCATTTGCTAATAGCCGCGTTTTGAGCTGGCGAGGAAACAATCCCAGTCAGCTCAGATTTCCTCTGAAGTCTCACGCGGTGACGGCACGAGACGGGCGGCTGGAAAGTCTGCGCGCTCAGATGAAATCTCATTTGCCAAAATTTGCGGCGTTACTTTTAATAGCAAGAACCTCTGAGCTGTACAGAGGGGATTCTCATTTATTAGGATTCAGCCCACTTCCTGACACGCTGTGTAGGAATAGATAAGAGTTGTGGGAACGTGGTCTGAGGTAAATAAATAAACAGATCATGCACCAAATAATTAACCTCTCAGGCTCTTTGACATGCTCTGAAAATACTGAAGGTTTGGGGGTGTGGGAAGGAGGGGGGCTGTTGTAGGAAAACCTTCATGCTCATTGAGCCTATTATCCCCAGGTAGCTGCTCCGTCTGTAGCTCTAAGGTTAACTAGCTGTTCACACGTTGCCTTTATGTTGCTTCTTTTTCAGCAGGAGAATTAAGAAATGTGCTTTCAGGTCGTAATTAATTATTCAAAGTGAAAACAGCAAAACCCAAGTAAGAAAAAGCTTGTAGCAGAGAATCAAAAGCTTGTTAAAGAAAGTCAATATTTTTTTATTTTTTTATTTTTCCTTTGGCATCCTGTTCAGTGATTTAGTCAATGACCTATTGATTGTGGTATTTGCTACTAAAACAATTGGTGGTAAAACGGACCAAGCAATAGTCACAAGTTAGTCAAAATGCCAGACATTAGTTTTAGTATAAAAACACCATTTTTTTTTTTTTTGTCCTGTGTTGTAGTGAGAATTGTTTCAGCACCACGGACAGCGTCAACAAGCCAAAACACAACAAGCTGCTTTTATTATGACCCCCACACTTAAAGCAGGGGCCATATTGTTTTGGTCAACCGTATCACGTATACGGCTGCACCCATCGACATGAAATCTGGCAGGAATGTAGATGTGTCCGACCTGCACTGTGCCAGCCAATGTTTTTACAATAGACCCCATATTTGAGGAGGGGACTCCATCTAAAAAGGAGGCGTCTGGACATACAAAAATCGTTATAACTCAAAAACTATTAAACATAGAAAGTTTAGATTTTTTAGTTGTTTAGCTCTAATGAAGGGCTATCCATCAGGCCCACCAATAAGCTCCCTTGGTCCCCCACCTAAAACAATAAATCTGTTCTGGTGAGGTAGTCATACATGCTACCACTATGCAGCATCTAATTTATTCCTGCTAACTCATGTTTCACTTTATTTCCTAGTCTTGACTCAGTCACTCGTCTTACACTCCTGCCAAAAAGTTCCAACAGCAAACACTTATTTAAAAAAACAAAAACAGAATCACTTTAGAGTCACTTGTTTGAATCCATTTGTTCAGATTTAAAATCGTACTCTTAATATCTTCTGGGAGGTGCTGTGACAGATGCTCAAGTATGCAGACTCCATCCATCTGACGAGCGTTTGGAGACCACGGGAGACGGCAAAGTTTCCACCACTGCACAAACTTGCCGTTCCACACAAACGCGAGCGTAATGAGGGAGCAGTGGGTGAGACCGTGTGCGGAGCGACACAGACGGCTTAATTAAAGCGATGTTGATTAGTTTGTCAAATGATGGGAATTTAAAGGCTGAAGGGGGACAAAGAATGTCGGGATGGAAAACAGGCTTAAAACTCTGCTGAGTTTCTGTTTTGGCTAGTTTTTCAGGAAAAGAAAGGCCAGGCAGGACTCCTCGCTTAACGCTTGTTTTTCTACCAAATCCTGCTGTGAAAACTGGAATCTTAAGGATTGTTTCGATTACTGAACGCCTGCAGCTTGGCTGAAAGTTAATAAAAGTATTTCAAACAGTTAAAACTAACTAATATCCTCTCTGCCTAATTAAAGATGACCAAATAAAGGCCATATATTCTTTGAAGGAAAGCTTATCATCTACCACATTTAGTCAGTTCTATGTTTAAAATAAAAAGATGACAAAATTAAACCAATTTAAAAGGGAAGAATTCAACTTATTTCCAACCTTCTCCAAAACTTACTAAAAGTAATAAATTCCTGTTTCCTTATTCTAAATCACACAGTAATGATTTGATAAAACCAAAACTATATTCAATTTACCAACTAAACTTTTTAACACTTACAAAGAATACAGTTGGTATATTATTTTTCTAGACTTAATATTTTTCCCAAAATATGCATTAATACCAACACCTACATCTTCACATTGAAATGAGATTACATGTAAAGTTATATATAGTACACATACATTCATATGTGCATATTGCATTAATATATTCTGTACATGCACACACACACAGCTCTATATATAGCAAAACATAAAGACACTTGGCATCTATATACCTTTTAAAATCAATATGGGTTTAATACCAAAACTTTAGACTAAAATTAGTTTATTCTCAAATTTTGGTCAAACAATAATAATACCATAAATGTAACCATAAATCGATGATTACATGTGGAATATTATTATTTTTTTATACTCAGCTGCTCTCATTTTCATGGGTTAATAAAATGAGCAAACACACATGAAGATTTTAGCATCTGTAGAAAAATGAGCTGAAAGAACTGCAGGCGTGTCGTGTCAGTTTTGTCATGGTTAAAAAAAGAAAAAAAAAAAGAAATCGTGATCTTCACTCGTGTCTGTCGTTCACACCTGACTCACCTGGGCCCAGATCTTCAAACCCGTCCACTCCAACAGAGCCCAGTGCTGTTTGCAGCAGGCGAAAACCAACTCTAGCATCAAGCTGTTGTGTTTTTCAGGAGTCTCTTCAAGCTGCCGGTGCTTATTTTTCACTGTTGAGGCCTCATTACTAAGCAGGCACCCATAACAGGGACACGCTGTATTTGCATTTTTTGAAAAAAGAAAAAAACTGCTCTCTGTTACTCTGTTTCTGCACGAAGCACATCGAACATGATGTCCCTGTTTCAGTCAAGGCCAAGAACTATTTTTAATGCAATTTTCTGTAATTGTTTGCCTATATTTATTTTTGCATCTGCACCTGTTTGGTAATGTTTTGTAGAAGTGGCCCTCCCAAACCTGTGTTTAGACAAATTAGGTTCTCATTGCAATTTTGGTGGTAATTTTGGCAAATTGCTTTTGCATTAAATCCTGCTTAAACTGCCTCATATCATTAAACGGGTGTGATTTTTGCGACTGTAATGGTCCAAACAAGCCCAGACTCAAATCTCACTTTAAACATAACATATTATCATAACTCAGTGCATTTTCACGCATTAGTGTGACTCTAAATAATAATAATTCATTAGCTGAATATGTACCAAACGTATCATTTTTAAAATGTAACATTGTCACAAAGTTTTAATAAAATTAACTTTTCTCTGTAAAAAGTTTGGTTTATTTCACAAAGATCTGGATTCAGTAATGCACAGGTTACATTTCCTTCACAACCTCAGCTTTTGGATTCATCTCGAGTATTTTTCTCTCAAAGAACTTGACTTCACAACAAAACACACATTTTAGGACGCGTTCTTTAAGGGGGAAAAACGCTACCGCTCACATAACTCTCCAAACAGCCTCAGGTTGCTGCTTTTACTTTCTGTTAAAACTCAAAACAAAGCACGGTGAGGTTGGCGCGCAGGACCTTTTTATTTCCTTTTTTGTTTTTAAATGAAAGCCAACTTTAAATGAACTCCACGATATTCTGCTTTATCTAACAGAAGAGGCTGTAAAAACAAAAAAAAGGCTGAATCTCAGAAGACAGTGCCACAGACTGCTCATAGGGAGGATTATTTGTTTAATTTAGATCAAGGCTCTTTTTGATGTAAAGAATATAGCTCGGTGTCTACCATGTATGAAATAAAAAAAACGTTTGTATTTTTATAAAAAAGCTTTGCTGCTTCTGTTGATTTAGGAAGTTTTTCTGAAAAGTAGCACGCTTTAGTCTGGGGAGAAAATGCTCCCCTGTTTATCTTTTCGATTCCCCATCATCTTAGTCTCACAATGCCAGCGAGCTTCGGTCCAGGTCATGTTAATCTCAAACAAAGCAAACGGACCTCTTTCCTCCCTCCGCCAACACCCATGTCAGCCGTTTACCCACTCAGCCATTATGAAGGCATGAGATTGAATGACTCAAGGTGCTAATGACCCCAGAAGAATTAAATTCCCTGGAAGTTCCCAAACATTTAATTAGAACTGATGATGCTTCTGTGGCTGCGAGGGAGGGGAGGCGTCTTACAGGACATAAAGATGCTCAGTTGGCTTCCTCTTAAGAGCCTTCACTCTGTGCTCAAAACGTAGTCAACAATAAAGTTCCTGACAAACAAATTAACTTCCGGCCCTGACCCGATCTGTTCTTGTTACAGTGAGATGATCCCGCACACAAACGAAAAGAAAAAAACACATTTAATGACTGCTTTCCAAAGTCTGAACAGACCTGTGTGTAATGAGCCGAGTGCCTCCGCATACAACACAGTTTTGTTCTATTTAAAACCCTAAAAGATGGAAAACTCTTAAATGTGCTGAGTTTTTAGGAGGTTTTGACCTAGAAGAAGTGGACGTCGGGCAGTAATGAGATGTTTTTTTTTGTTTTTAACAACGTCAGTGATGGGATTAGGAGAAAGACTTTCAGGTCTCAAAGTTTAAGATCCCGTGAATCGAGACGTCACGCCTCCAGTTTCATTCAGTAGCATCGGGGTCGTAGTGAAATTCCTGACCCAGATTCACTCCTCTGCTCCATCCAAGTAACGCTCTGCGCATGAGTGCACCTTCAAATATTTATCAGCTCCATCAGTAACTGCTGTATTAAAATGCCACCTTGGCATAAAGCAGCTGCTTGCACACAGTAAATAAGTTAATAGAAATACTTGTTAACGAGGTTAATCAATACTGACTTGTAACTATGTTTTATTTCCTTTTTTGTTTTTCTTTTATTGCGTATTTGTTGTACCGAGACTGGCAGTGATGAAATGATTTAAACGTGAATCTGTGGATGTGAGTTTTTCTGTAAGGATCCTCATCAGTAGCACAAAGGTCTCCGCGTCGTCTCGCTTGACAATCTGTCGTCGCATCAGCCTGCTTCATTAGGAAGGTTGTTTATTAAGTCAGATTTATTTATTGTTTAAAGCAGAAAGGGTTTTAGCCTTTAAATGTAAAAGCACCTCGATCAGAGCAGCCGTATAATTCCCTGTGTTTGTCTGAGTCTGGTGTTTTCCTCCACGGTTGGCTTGCACAGAGCAGCCCAGGGGAGCCACCCTGACGGCTCCATTTTCACTGTTCCCTCTGCCTGCTCCTCCTTAAACACTTTGATTAGTAAAGACAACGTCGCCCTTCTCATGGGACCGTGAACCATTGGAACAAGGGCATGTTGGTTCTTCTCTGTTTCCTCTGGTTCATTTACGGATCAAAGAGCATCGCGGGAAGGAACTCCTATCTCCTTTTCTTCCGCTGAACCTTTTATTTTTTTTTCTTTGTAGAATTAAAAAACCTATAAAGTTGTAAGGAAAAAAAAAAGAATATATGTTTATTGGCTGTAGTTATTGACCACGAGAGCCCATTAAAAGTGAAGCATCAGCTATCCTTATCTCTTCAAACAAGTTGCTAGCACTGATCCCTATCAGCGGCTTATCAGCCTCATGCAGATAAATTATCTCCATGTGCGCTTTGGGGTAGTAAAGACCTTGCTCAGTCCCCCTTAAAGCGAAAGTTTTGGTCAGCCAAACGGGAACTGTGGTGAGTGATATGCTAATCACAGCCTCTGCTAGATGGTGGCCAGAACGATGGGGAGATCAAACGGCAGCACAAAGAGAGGGCCCGGCAGCTCCAGGCTGGCGTTTTCTGCTTTGCTGCGACACCAAGACCCCAATTTGAGGCGATATTACTTTGCATCCTGTATGGAACATGTCTTACCTGCATGTTGGAAAATGTAATGGGTCTGCACTTCCACTGGATCCCATTCAGGCTGATTAGAACACATCGAGTGTGAGGTGTGGGTTTTAGGGATCAGGGCCAAGATGGCAACATTTTAACACCTGGAATCTTTCTATTGTGTTTAAGGGTCATTTAACCTCCTGTGCTGTTAAATCTCATTGTCAAACATTTGACAGCAAACTTACAGGGTGATAAAAGCTTATGAAGAATAGAAAAACAATATATTGGCTTTTCTGTCTTTTTTTTATGAGAGATTATCTCATTTATGAGTGCACCCTGTAATAGAAAGACGTACAAGTTTTTTTTTTTTTTTTTCCATTTTCTATTTCCTTGAACTTCTTTTACCTTAAGATGTGTCAGTTGAACCTGGACATGTTTGGTATCAAAGGAAACCCAAGAATCTTAAGCTAAAAGATCATGGAAACTATATTTACATTCAGCAAACACAGTTCAAACATCAAGCAATTGAATCAGAAACTAAACAAACTGTATAAAATCTGTAAATACATTCAAGCCAAATCTGTAAAGCATTTTTTTAAGCAAGTCAAAGTAGATACTTAAATATGTTGTAAAGTCTGTTGAAAGACTATGATCCAACTGAAGTCAAATATAATTTCTCATTATTTTATATAATGTAATTGGTGACAAATAAATGTTTGGATAATTTTTTTAAAGAACAAACATTCAATAACAAGTATTTTAAGTCAGGTAAGAAAAAATAAATAACTTTTGGTAAAAATTTAGATTTCTTAACATTTATTAATGGTACCATCATGGTCTGTTCTATGCAGAATGACAAAACGCAAAATTATTTCTTTACTAAAACCTCTGTAACTTTGCTCCAGTTAACTTTAGCAGCATGAATCTTTGTTCAGGTAATGTCCACAAGTAGATTTATGGTTTCCAAGAGTTTTTAGCCTGATTCATTATGGTTTTAAATAGGTTTAATACTGTTCAACGAAAAAACAATTAGGGTGAGAGTGTTCAATCCCCAATATCTCGAACCACAGCAGCTGTATTAATACTTACACTTCTGATGAAATCTCCCAAAGCTTAGCTTTATTTTGATACCAAGATTATTTAGGTAGAGTTTGTAAATGATACACTCAATTACATTTTGCCTTGGTATTTTCAGCAAAAACCTTAAGAAAACCCCTTGGGGTTTAAGAGGTTAACCTTTTTATTCTTGGTTACAGACGTTACTTTTGATAAATAGTTGGTTCCCTTGAGCTTTAAAAGACTATATATAGAATAAATATATAAAAATAACAATCTTGTGTTTGTATGAGCCCTTACAATTTGTTAATCCTCTGATTAGATTTCAAACTGATCACATGGCTTCCAGCTGGTACTTCTTCTTGGCTAAGAATCTAAAAGGTTCCCAGTAATTTTTGCACAGTAGCAATAATAGGAGTGTTTCTTCTAGTAATGCATCTCAGTGTCTCAAACCTTCCATTCAGTTGATGTTCTGTCAAAATTGCTTTCTTAGACCAGACTCTCCCAGGATTCCCCACTGTCACGCCAAATCCTACACCTTCACCCCAACAAAGTGCAGATGGGAGAGTACTGTAAGAGCTCCAGGCTCGCCGGCTTTGTTACCAAGGAAACTTAACTGGAAAATGTGCTCGCAGGCGTCCGCGGGGACCGAGCCTTGCTTCACAGTCCTACGGTCGGCATCGGTACGGCAAAATGGATGAAAACCAGCAACAATGTCCTGTTCATGCTTTTTGTCCGGCTCAAAAGTACTTTACATGGTGAGAGTGGCAGCAGTGAACCAGAAAGAATAAACGGTTCGTCCTGCTGACTCTCAGCATTATCCAGCTCTGTGTAATTTAACCATGTGGCAATAAAGCAGTGGGGATCTAACCATTGTGCTTTGGCTCACTTTGTGACAAAAATCCACATAGTTAATGATCCACAGTGTTACATGGTTAATGTTTTTATGGTTGATGCTTTCAAAAAGGATGTAATCTCAGTATCATCAATTAGTTTCTTGTTACATGGAGATATCTTGCTGCCATCTGGTAAATCCTTTATTGTTGGATCAACGCTCCTTCTTTTATCCTGAGATAAGTATTTAATTATAGCGTTATCTGAAAGAACAATGGGATATTCAGGGCATAAACATTTTCACTTTAGCATCTGCACTTGATTTGAAGCGGAGATGGCAGCGGCCTTATGATGTAATGGTTGAGACCAAGAGGTAGGTTTTTGGACGAATATGAGCCGTTTCAGTATTTTTTATGTAAAAATAAAATGATTAACTCGGATTTATCTTCTTATTACTCAAAGCTGTACCCCTAACCTGCTTGATTCTGACATTTTAACACCACAACGCGGAATGGAGCTCTCAGATTGGCTAGTGGTGGCAGCACCTCCTCCGCCTACGATCATTAAGACTCTCAGAGGGAAACACAGATGATGGTAGCCCTAACACTAGCGTGTTTCACCCACCGCATTATGTCAAGCACTAACCTTTTCAGATGAAACAAACAAATCATTGAGTTCGAGGACTAACGGGGGACATTTGGCTGCTGTGTTTACAAGTGTTGCTTAGCGAGGACACAAAGGTAATGACGGTGGGGAAAGGACAACAGGGAGGAGGCTGACATGACTGAAGACGAGTACTTACTGCTAACCTTGTTATCTCTGCTCGTGAATAAATCTGGCTGTCTCTATGAGCCAGAGATGGAGTACGGGAGGGGGGATAACGGAAAGATTTCAATTTTATAGGGTAGGTAAAAAGGTAATATGCTTTTATAGGACAGTATTTTTCCAGCTCTGCTGTAACCGTAGGTGGAGAAAGTTAATAATTTGTTTTTTTGGAGTGGATTATTGCAGGAGGATATAACAAAAAAATCTTTCATTTACAGACGCAGGGAGGGAGAGTCAAACTTTTCAGGTTTTACTCAAAGCACCAGAAAGCACCAACGTGCATCATTCAGTTTTTCTTTTTAAGGATGAACAACTGGGTCGTTTGTCGTCGGACTTTAAATGAGAAAATATATTTTGCTGTTTTGAGTCGACTGGAATCATATCTTCAGTAAAATCTGTTTTTTAAATTGTTTTTATGAATACAAATGTGAGGCGATCAGCTAAAACCTGGAGGGCCCACTACCCTGCATGTTTCTGATGCTTCTCTGCTTTGAGTGATCGACAAGCTTCTGCAGGATTGTGGACCTCCAGGACCAGGATTGTTCACCACTTGTCGAAAAGGTCACAAAGAAGCAAATTAAATCAATTCTTTAAATAATGACTTTAGAGCAAACATGTCATGGTTGATACAGATTGTCTTGCTCTGATACCTCCTTATTGTGAACCATTAGACTTTCTTATTTATTGTTATTTTACCTATATTTAATCCCATTGAGATTACAGATCTCTTGCACAGGAGGCCTGAAGGCAGTCTAACGTACAAGTTTTTAGTCTGTAGGAGGAAACCGTAGTATCTAGAGAAAACCCACACAAGCATGAGAACGGGGATCAATAATGCAGTACATTCAATGAGCTTACTGTATTCCTACAGGTAAGAGTATTACTAGTAGTAGCTCTAGTAGTAGCTAATATTGATGCTAATAGTGCTATGATAACACAGTAATGCTATAATAACAACAGGCTACATCCAAGTTCAGGGGCTGGGACCTTTGAAGTCCCATCCTTCCTGGTCTAGGTGGGCCAGGTCCTTTGTCGACTGTGAAGATCGGTACAAATTTGGACGGTCCAGCCTTCTGCTTCACTCCCATCCCTACCCCCAACCATGATGACACTAAACAGAAGTAAGAAAAAAATCAAAATCGGCAAAATATCAATATATTAATATTATAAATATTACAAAACAAAATTAGCTTGAAGACAATATTTGAAGAATTAAGGGGCCTGTCGTAGGTGCACGTTTATTTCTCTAAACCAGCTTGTTTGATTTCTGACAAGAATAATAACATGTTTATACAAATCATAAAAGTATTAACAACACAACTGCTTCAAATTTCTAATTTTTATACCACTGGATTATTATTTAAAACTGTACTCCTTTCTCTCACTTTATCTGTCATTGCAAGAAGAAAGAAAAAAATCTCTGTCGGGCCGCAATACATTATGGGACATAGTAGGCCTAGAAGGATCCTTCGGACCCGTCTCTCAAATCGGGCAAAAAGAAGGATGCATTTGTTTTAACGGCATTGCAGGAGTCTCTGGCTGTGTCCAAAAACAGCGAGACCGCTTACGTCACAACGCCGCAACAAAGGTTGTCCCAAACCAAAGACTACTCCGATGCGGCCGACAAATGCGTCCTTCATTTTCCCCAAATTGAAGGATGGGTTCGATGGATCCTTCACGGCCTTGCATATTCCATAATGCATTGCGGCCCAATCGGAGATTTTTTCATGCTAGTAATGTTGGAAGGATGTTTTAAATAAAAATCTGGCGGTATAAAATAAAAAAATTCAAGCGGTTGTAATTTTATTACTTTTGTCATTTGTTTTTATATTTTTTTTAATATTATTTTTGTCAGAAAAAAAAGAAGTTATTTAGCTAAATAAACATGCACCTACGGCGGGTACATTAGTTCTTCAAGTTAATTTTATTGTTTTGTGATATTAATAATGCTAAAAAATATTTTTCTTAATTTGATCTAATTTTGCTTCTGGGTAGCGTCGTCATGGATGATAGGTGAAATGACGCAAGCCGAGGTAAAGACGGGAGGCTAGACCGTCCAAATTTACAGACATTTCTTTTCCGGTTTTCCCGGTCTACCTCGACCGGGTAGGCTGGGTCCTTCGGAGGACTCAGCCTGCCGTTTTGGACACAGCATTTGAATTTGGACAGCCTCCAAAGGAGGAGACAGGAGCTGTGACGTAAGCAGCAGACAAACTCAGCCTTCAGAGGACGCAGCCCTTGAGTTTGGACACAGCCATGGTGTTCAGCAGCTGAGTACTGTGTTTCTCTCTTTTTTTTTTTTTTCCAGAAGCTCTCTGCATTAACGCTGATCAGGTTTCTCACCTTCCATGTGATTTACAGCATTTCTGCACTGATTCAGTTTCACACCGTAGACCTCCCACCAATTACAATCTCTATACAGTATAATCACAGCAATTTTCTTGCTCTAAAAGCATAAACTAGGAGATGAGCCTGCAGATATCAAGCTGATCACTAGTTCATCATTTGAAAACTAATTGTGCTCTCTGCTGTGGAGGCTTTTTAAAAAGCATTTAAAACTTAATCAAATCAAGGATTTGCACTAAAAAAAGGCATCTGGGAAGACAGCTTTTTTTTTTTTTTTTTTTTTTTTTTTTTTTTTGGGAAGAGGCCCTGGCACAGCTTGGCTCTAATTTAAAAAATGAAATTTTACTTGGAGCAGGCTGTTATCTTCTTCACTTGCTGTTGTGCTTCAGTGGTCTTGTCTCTGGTCTAAATGAAAGGGTTTTCTTGTGCCTTTTAATATCTGTTATCTCATGCATTCAATCAGACTAAACAAAACCGTGAGACAAAAAGGACGAGTAGGACTGAGGACCGTGGAAGGTTGTGGAGCAGCGTGACTGACTGCTGCCAATCTGTTTCTGCTGCACTGAAGGAAGCAATGAGTGGAACAAACCCACGCTCAGCGTTTAGGAATAAAGTTTAAAAAAAGTGAACTGTGAAAACATTAAAATATATTTGATTAAACTACCTGTTTTTATGGATTTCTAAATTTTTATTGCTTCATTTTGTGTATTACTAAAAATAATTGATGTTCAAGTTTGAGTTTTTTAGGTTGGCCCTTTTTTATTGTATTATTTTTTATTATTTTGGTCCTTTAGTCTTAATTTTAAGTACGTGCTCATTAAATTAATTATTTTAAGAAGGGATAATTTTTTTGTTTGTTTTTAATCAACAGTGTCTGATGAAAACTTTTTTTTTTGGTTATGCTGAAATAACATTTTTTTTCTTTAGGTTTTTTTTTCCTTTTTTTCTAAACTTTCTAATTTAAAGAGGAAAGCATAAACACACATTTAATATGACATAGTGTATATATATCCTATTTATTTTCAAAATAGAAAAAAATTTGGATCATTTCAAAAAATTATTTTTATAGTTCAATCTGTAGCTTAACTATAAAATGTAACTTTATTTTTTTAATTTAATTTTGTATTTAATTTTTTGCAGTACTAATCAATTTTGGCATGTTTATCTAAAGTTTCTAATGAAAAAAAAATAATAGTAGTAATAATAATAATAATGATAATAATAATTATGATGATAGTAATAATAATAATAAAAAAAACATAATACGTAATATGCTTTGTTTTTCTTCTATCATTTGCCTTTTTACGTTATGCTATTTTTTTTTTTTTGGGGGGGTGCCATCTTCTCACTTTGACTTTGTCTTCAGCTGTTAATATGAACTGAAAGCTATGGCCTTGAGTTCATTTTTCCAGCTGCAAACTGACAGAGTCCAGTGAAGCAAACAAGCTGACAGGGGAAATTAGCAGATACTCCTCCTAGTTAGCATATGCGTTACCATATGTGCATGTTTACTCATCTTTATTTATGAAAAAAAAGCAAATCCTACCGTCTCATAACTGGTTATCAAATTCTCCTAACTGAAACAACACTGAATATAATTGTAATAAAGGTGTCCCAAAGAGCTAATTTGCTCCAGCTAGAATAAGAAGCCAACATGAAGCTTTTCTTCAAGCTGTTAGATGCCGATTTCTGTGGAAACTTGGGAGGCAAAAAAAAAAAAAACAGTACAAACAAGTGCAAGAGAAATATGTTAGCTTGTCCTGCTTTGAGATTTACACAAAAAGTTTGATCCAGATTATTTTTAGCACCATAAAATGCACGAAACTTGAAGTAAAGATTGTACCCATCAGTCAATATTGCACAGAGAGCTGACTCAAAGCTCTCCACCACTCTTTTCTCAGTCTGCAGATCTGTCAGGGAAATTCTCTCACTACACTGTTTATGTTGTTACATTACTGATATGGTGTCATAAAATAAGTCTGCACTAGATTTTTTTTCCCTCCGTGTAGAACCTGACAGTCTCAGGTTACAGCTGCTAGTTTTCATTCACTTCCTCATTCCAGTAAAGACGTCCAGTACCTCAGTTTACTTGGCTTTTTTATAGAATTTATTTAAGTAATGCCACAAACACAATGAAGAACTACTGGTTTACACTCCTCAAATGAGCTCTATAAAACTCAAATTCGATCCATTATAAAAAAAAAGGTTTGAAATGAAGGATATCCCCTGTAGAGACGTAATGAGGTTTTAAAGGAAGATGGTTCATTGAAGAAGTTCCTGTCATAGAAGCAGCACACAAAGATTGTTGATGAATCAGAATTAAAATGAAAATAAAAATCTACAGTAGCTGGACTCAAACAAAAATAACAACATGAGGTATTTTCTGAGCTGCTATTTATACCTCGGCTGAGGTCTTTGACAAGTTCCCAGCACTGGCGAAGAGAGGAAATGTAAGACCGGGTGTATTGAGAACAGATGCTGCCGTTTAGTGACACGACAAAAACGTTCCTCTTGATTAAACGCTCAAAGGACGGACAGTTTCCTTCAGTAGCCTCTTCTTTGTCTCCAGCTTTTTAATCCAACATCTGCTGCTCTGTGCATTAATCTCATTTGACTAAAACTTTCTCTCACTTGTTCTGCAAATGACTGAGTTTTTACTTTGATGGTAGCATTAAAAAAAGCAATTCTGCAACAAAAATTGTCCTAAAAGTGTAAAACCAGAGATGAAATACTGAAAATAGAATCCATATTTGCACACTTTGTAATGAGACTCTGTACTTGTGTAAATATACAGTGGGTTGCAAAAGTATTCATACCCCTTGAACTTTTCCATATGTTGTCACATTACAACCACAAACATAA
>JAUBOC010000028.1:3356182-3368423 GCA_032275365.1 Anablepsoides cearensis | reverse complement strand
ATATATAATATTTAAACCATAAACTAATACTGGCACTACTAACTGTGAAACACTACTGTTAGCATTTATGCTAAAAACAGAGACTTTGTTGATATACAACCCACCATCATCAGTCTACTCATCCGTTAAAGGGTGTCTTTAGATTTTTTAGTGTACTTCATCTTTTATTTGTAAAGTTGTAAATTCTTAGAATATGAAACCAAAAGTCATATCCTTGTTATGTACTCATAATTATGCAGTATATAGGCAGCTTTTATTGCTGTGTATAAAGATTTCATCCCCTAATGATCTTTATGCCCGCTTCCCCTCCTCTACCTGTGTTCTGTTCGAGCCATAAACTGGTCCGCTTCATAAGATATCTGACGCAAACTAACTGTGGCAGTCCAACTTAAGGTCAGCCAAGGAGACCCGCCGCCTGAGGCGGGAGGAAGGGAACAACTGTTAACGTGGAGAGCATGGACCTGTGTGTGTGTGTGTGTTTGCGCGCACGCACAATCACCTGCAGGGAAGTACGCCATCATCCATGTGTTCTCGGGCTTAAGTCAAAGCGACAGGTGCACCATGCACACAATGGATCATGTTTTGTTTTTGTTGTTGTTGTTTCACATGCATGTAAAGTTGTCACCGCACTTGATTGTGTCCAAGTTTAGTAAATTTGCAATGAGGTTGTGGAAAACGGTGGAGTTAGTTGCTCTCTGAGCGTATGTTGAGTTTGTAATATAGAGAGTGGGACAGTGCAGGGATACATCCAGGGACGCCTAAGCCCACCCCCATTGTTTTTGTTTTTGTTTTTTTATTTCATGGAATGTAAAACTAGATTTTAAATTAATTTTAATTTAACATATTTGATTCAATACAACAAAAACACATTAAAAGTTAAAGGAAAATACTCAGTTCTTTACGTAATGCAGTGTTTTCCCTACTGTTATTGGGCACTACCACACGCACACACACACACAGCCCTTCTGTTGGCTTTAGGGAACTGTGGCCCACTAAGTCATTTAGTCAAGTAGGCCTGATTTAAACAGTCACTATTTATTCTTTAGCCTAATAACTTGCTGTTTATGCTTATTTGAATTAAATGCAAAGTACACCTGAAACTAAACTAAATCTTCAGCAAAGGATGATCTCCTGTTACTATTTTTTTCTGATTTTGTCAAAGTGCTGAAAAAACATGTAATTCAGTTCTCTGCAGGTTTTCTCACTCCTGTTTTTGGAGCACTCTGGGGAGAAACAAAAAAAAATTGTGATCTGAAGAAAATGTCCATCAAGCATCATTCCCACATGTCATAAATCAGTATTGACAAAAACAGAAGCTTTATCTTCAACTGGATCTGACAGGATCCCCCAAAAAAAGCCATGGAAATCTATGAGCCTCTGGTGAGAAGCAGATTCTGTCAACATGACTGTTCTCAGCTTCTCACACTGTTGGAAACTTTTTATGTGAGTTTGTAAAAGAACAAGTTCAAATGTGTCGCAGGTGTCAAGTAATGCACTAAACAGTTACTGTAGGTGATATCATGTCTAATCAAGTCAGCTTTATTTGTTTAGCACATTTAAAACTGTTGTTAGCCAAAGTGCTTCACAAGGTCAAGAACAATAAAAATATGATAAAACAAAACTATGAAAGTGTAAAAGTCAACTGTTGTGCTGAATTAAAGGCTTTAGAAAACAAATGTGTTTTAAGCTGAGTTGAATGTCTGATGTGAAGAATTGCTATAAATAATTATTACTTAATATAAATGTATTTAAATATTCATTATTAACTGTTTCTTTTTTAATTCTCATACCTCTCAATAAGCATGTTTCCATCCAATTCTAATGCAAATTTTAATTGAACATTTACATTGTCGCAAAAAAATATACATACATTTTAAGAAATGCAAATTAGGCGTCTTTCCATTTACTGGTTTGGAAAATCCAAATACCAACTCAAGCGTGCATAAAAATGTTTTTTTTGCTAAATTGAGGCCCATTTTGCTGTTTCTATCAACCTTTTCTAATGTGATACTTCAAATGTGCTTTAAAAAACTGTTCATGGAAACACGGCTTATAAGTGAAACAAGAAAGTCTAAATAGTTCTTGTCAACTCAAATTCACAAAAATCACAGTCTGCATAAAGAAATGCATAGTTTACATATAATTATATAGAATTAAAAAGATGCAGAAATATATATATTTTTTTACATATAATTATGTAGAATTAAAAAGATCCAAAGAAATTAGTGTTTTTCATATAAAAATGTTCGTTTCACTACAACTCACTTAGCAATAACTCAGCACAATAATTGACTCAGCAGATTTATTTCCTTGTATTTATGTTTTGTCATTTGCTTTTGATCCGTTTTCCAGCATCTGACAAAACACATCAGGGTTCCTTTAAACTCCCCCCTCAGCTCAGTGCATTAATGGTTTGTGTTACTCCTTTGCATTTAAAACTTTACAGCCATCGATCGGAACATAACTGTGTAACTTTATAGTTGTGCCGAGGCTGAAACATCACCAGTTAACAGTCGTACAATATACTTTTATGAACACAGCCAGCGTTTGTTTTGTTTCTGCAGTGGTGTGCAATTTGCCGAGTCAGCATTTTGATGAAGCGTAAAACCAAAACAGATCTTTTACCTCTGTGTGACTGTGGGGGAGAGGGAGGGGGGGGATTTAAAGACACAACGTTGGAGTCGTTTTGTTTTATGCTTTACTACAGAAAAGCCTAATCGGGTGTTTGTTTTCAATTTTTATTTCTGTTCCCAGCCTTGCTTGTGCACATGTGGCATTTCTCTGCTGGTGCGGTCCACTCCTGCTTCTTCAGCACATTAATATTTAATAAAGTGCTTAATGAAGTCCTTATACGCAGCGGAACGTTAACCGGTAAAGGTGAGGCCGACTGTGAGCTAAAGCATACTGACACGTAGGGATGAAACGGAGAATAAATTAAATGAGACCTTCAGGCCAGATTACAGACGGGAGGAAGATATTTTCATCCTAACCGGACCGGAGGATTAAACCGTGACACCCTTCACTCAAACCCCAGCATCTCCTGTGATGCAGCGTCTGGGAGACGCATGCAGAGGCTCAAGGAGAACATCTAATGCCTGCGAGAGGCGCAGACATGCAGTATTTAAAAGAAATCTCCTGATAGCTCATTAATATATTCGTTAGCATGTATACATGGCTGAAATGTTGCTAAAGTAAGCGGGCCGATCCGTGTTCTATTTAACGTGTGAAGGCTTGTGTTAATGCTGGAGTGCTTAACGGATTTGACCGCACTGTGTTAAACTGTGATGACTTCATGTATCATCAGCCAGCGTGTTGAATCAGTGTCTTATCCTGCAGCATAAAGGCAGATTAGGAGTTTCCTAATCAGTGGAACTAACTAACACAATAGCAGACCTTTAAGTAAGCTGTGTGTCGGGGGAACACAGGTGTGGATTAGAGTTTTACCTTCGATTCGGGATCATTGAGATGACAGATATTTTATCACGTCTTTATTCAAGTTGCATCAATTGTTCAGGATTTCTGCCTTGTTTGTAGCCCTGCTGTGAAAGCTCCAGGACATCCTGTTTTTTTTCTTTCCTTAGGTTTCAGTACGACTCAACCCCGATTCGTTCCAAATTTTATAATTAGGTCAGGTGGCTTCTCATTGCTTTGATGTGAGTCTCAGATCTGAGAGCCAGTGTGTGTGTGTAATAATCTTGTAAATCCAAGCAGAATTGAGGGAGATGGAAACGTTTTCTGGGCTTTAATTGGTAAAAACTTTCATAAATCGTGTGGGTCTTTCAGGACTTTTTTCTCTGCAGATAATTAACGGTTTGGTAGATAGGTTTGTTTGTTTTATTCCTCAAATCCTGGTTCATTTTAGCGATAATTGACCACAAGTATAAAATATTTTGTGTCCATATTTTCTAGGTAAAGTATCTGTAATGAACAATACAGATTTTTAAAATTTGTATTGAAAGATGCTCTGTGTTGAACGCTCAGTGGATCTGTGTTCGACTACTCTACCTAGGCTGCATTGTTGAGCGCAGATCCACTGAGAAACTTCCTGATATCAAACTGTGAGACTAAATTATCGAACCAAATCCTGAATTTTTTGTAACGTTGCAGACCTATTCTTTACATTTTATTGCTCTTAATACTTTGAAAACTGACTGAAACGACGAGCCTTTTAGTGTAACTATCACAAGTTTATGATAAACAGTTCTTTTAATTCTTCAAAACCACTTAAGTAAAATAAATAAATTATTTTGTTTTTGGCCAATTTGACTTTATTTGGGGAACAAAAATGTTACATCTAATCTAAAAGCTAAGAAACATAGTAAGTTAGTTAGTTAATGGCAAAAAGTTTCTCATATTTATTGGTAATTTTATGCAATAAACTGCGGAGTTTTCATCATTCATCTGTTTAAAATGTCACCAGGAGAGAAATGAGGCTGGAAGAGTTTTAATCATTTATCTAAAAGACAGTTTGTAACTTGAATAAAAGGTGAGATTGATGAGAGGGTCATATAGAAAACAGAAAATGATCTAAACTGATGCTACTTGTGCAGCTTCATATTGTTCTGCCGCTCAGTTCAACAGGTTATTTATGCTGGTGTTGAAACATATAATTTTATTCAAAATTCTTTTTTGCAAAAGTGCTCCGTTAATCAGTCAGAAATAATGTCCCTATTGTATTGCTTCTATATGAATGTATATAAATAAATTACATTGTACTGAGTTGTGCAGAACACTGGCCTGCAAGTCATTGCATAGTAATTAAATCAAACCCTTCTTTTCAGATTCTCTCTGCTCAATTTTACCTTTTTTAATGTTGATTTTCTCGCAGGCAGACTAGAAACGCTACATTGAGTTGAGATATTCAGCAGCAGTAAAATTAACCCCTCGTTTCCTGCACGGCCCTCGCTCACAGACCTTGCCAAGGCGTGGAGTAATCCTGTTTTTTGGCTTGTGCTTCGCTGTGAAGGTGCACGTCAGGGATGACGCCGGCACGTGCGCTGTCAGCT
Organism: Anablepsoides cearensis; assembly: GCA_032275365.1. Lineage (NCBI taxonomy): Eukaryota > Metazoa > Chordata > Actinopteri > Cyprinodontiformes > Rivulidae > Anablepsoides > Anablepsoides cearensis. The sequence continues at coordinate 3,363,417 of JAUBOC010000028.1, read as the reverse complement.
GGGAGTCAGTGTCCCTCAAGTTTTTTTTTGCATCTTTTCTGTTATTCCGTCAGATAAATCTCACAGAGCGGAGCTCTTGGCTGCTCCTCCCCCTCCCTTCCCCAACTTTTAAAATAAAGACACACCAGCAACCTGGCAAGCAGTAATGGCAATTCAACCGCCTGGCAAAAGACATGAATCACCAGAGGTTTCCAAGAACGCCTTGAGCTCGTCAGACAATGGCTGCAGTCAGGCTGCTGAGATCTGCTCTCTTATTGGATTAAAGCAGCTGGTAGATGTTAAACCCAACGCTAACAAGTTGGAGAGGATTTCTGCTCTGCCGTTCTGAGTTTACCTCTGTTTGCTTTTGCTCAAACATTTCTTAAACATCCCGTCTTCCACACATGCCTTGTTTCCTCGTTTCGGCGCTGATGCGCGTAAATGAAGTGCTATGAGATGTCACCTGATGCCTAATTGTGGTATATTTAGTGCGCGGGTTGATGGGATGGGTTTTAGTGGCTTCCTGTGCCACGAGGTTTGCAATTAGCGCACCATATCAGAAAATAAATGGAGCCAGCTTGAAGCCCGACACACACCTGTTCCCAGCTGTAGCCACTCTTGTGCATTTGTTTGCTTGTCATCAGTAATAAATTTCAAAGCTGTTATTGGAACAGTGTCACACTCCTGAAAGGATGTGATCAACACTTGTTTTTTTTTATAAGATTGACACGTAATCCTGTTTAGCAGAGAACTGCTCAGCCTGCTCTACCTCCTTTTTTTTTTTTTAAATTTTGACATTGTTGTCTCTTTTGTTGTTCTCTCAAGTACACTCAGTGGGGTATAATCACATGTTGAAATTGACAAAGTGCAGGGAGGAGCCGCTTTTATTAATGTTACTGCCGGTCAAAGGAGATTTTTTTTTTTTTGCCTTTGGTTAAAAAGCCCCTCTTTGTACTTTATTGTCTTCTCTTTCCTGCACGTCTTTTTCTTCTTCACTTTCTGTTAATGGTTACAAGTGTCTCTCCTCTAATGGCTTGCCTCGTCCCATTTAGGGTAAGCAGCTGAATGAACAAATTGCTGCTCCATATGTTGCACTTCCAGTGTCCCGTGTCATTCCAAACAAAAGCAGACATGTCGGCCATGATACAACAGACCCAGTCCCATTTTACTAATGACGTGGTCACATTCTGACTTTCTGATTAAATTGAAATCATAAACGGAAAAGGATCAGAAAAGGGAGCTTACTTCAGATCACAAACACTGATCCTGCTTGTGCCCAATGACAACTAAAGCAGAGCATTGATTTTCAGTGATAAATCTGCTTGTCATACGAGATTTAAACATGACATAAATATCTTCTTTCAAAGACAAGCAGCTCGTCTGACACAAGCAATCTATCACTCAGAACCGTGTTCTTGTAGATACATAATTTAGGTAAAAGGTCGAGGTTCTAAAATGTTCAAACTTCTAAAACCCGTTGATCAAAATAACAGGAAGTACAGTTTTCACCTGGAAATCATTCAACTGATCAACAGAGTTGCTCCCATCCAGGCTTGGTCTTAATGAGTTAAATTAAATTGGGTGTTTTATTTTGACATATTTTGTTTTCAGATCAGATGCTGATAAGTTGTACCATCTATGAACAAATTAAAAATATATATTTTATTAAAAACAAATGTAAAAATTAGCTTTAGTGAGCAGGTTATACCCGTATGTCATTTACTCGTATTACTAAAGCTGCACTGCAGAAACACACAGGCTATCTTTAGCTCAGGCCATTATCTGTAATAATATAATTTGTAATATTATAACAAAGCTGGCTTCCATTAGTCTTGTTAAAATACTCATTAAGCTCCACTGCGCTGCTGCTGCTACACCTCTAATATTTCCTGTAGCAGCTTTAAGATGCAAAGCCCTCAGTGGCTTCAGGTGGCAGCTCCTTTCTTACAGCAGGACTTTTATTTTGAAACATTCCAAGCGCACCGTATGCAGCCGCAGGCTGGCGAAGTTAAAAGGATCAAGAGGAATTAGTCGATCATAAACAACTGCTGTATGTGTTTGAATATTCTAGGTACATTAACTGGAAATTTTGTCTAAAAAATGTAACATTATTGCAGGTTTTTTTTTTTTTTTTGTCATTTTCATTTAGAATTTCTTATAGTGAAGTTGGCTAATGGTACCAATTGATTGAAGGGAGATGTCCAATGATTTATAAAGAAGTACACTTACATATTTAAATATTTAAATAAACTACCATGTAGAATTAAAGTAACCATGTTTTTTCACATCTCGCCCTCAGTTATAAACATTTCAGAATAAACTTCTCTCTCATTACCTCGTCTGATGGGTTAATTTAAATTTTAACAAGCTGTAATAAATGGGGGGGGGGATCAGTGCATTTACCATTTAAATTGAATAAAACCAGACCTGATAAATAATTAAATCTCACCTAAAAGGACATTTGTGGTAAAGATCTGTTTAACATTTGCCAAGTTGTTAATCTTCTGTATGTTTATTATACAAAAGATTCCGTAGTGATGCAACAAATCAACCTAGACTAGCCAGCCCTTATCTTAGTTCTAGACAGTATTAGTATTAAAGATGGAAAAATAGTATTTTAATAATGTGTTTTTAATAAACACTATAGATGTTTAAGTGACTGTACTTCCACTGCCTTTTTATTCAAAGTACATTTAGTTTCATTTTTAACAGATTAAAAAGTATCAAGAAGTGTGATAATATTAAAGTATTTTTAGACATTAATCATATCAATAAAGTTCTTGACTCCTTAAAATTGAAGTAATGAGTTTTAACACTTCAGTAAATATTCTACTTTCCAGTTTCAATGACATCTAGAGAATGTGTTTAATTAAAAGGCCTGATTTGACTTTCGGTTCACTCTGCCCACTGAATGATTTTTTTATATATATCTGATGTCTTTTTAACTTTGTTTAAAAATGCTGAGTTCTCATCAGTGAATAAGAAACATTTGCATATTTCCTGAGCTTTAGACGCCGGATCTGTTGGTTTGAAAGCAAAGTCGCATTCACTAAACACATTTAATGAGGACGGCGTCGAGTGAGCAAAGACAGTGAACCGTCACATGATCAGTCAGGTTAGGAACATGCAAGGCTGGGGATACTTTGAACATTTCTACACCATTAAGGCAGGCTCAAATGCAGTGTTCTAACCAAGTCACAAACTTGTGGCACCTGTAAAGTAGGCGAGGTTGAATACTAATGCCGAATCATATCTTTAATTACACCTTTACCTGTCAGAACATTCCCTTCTTTCCGTTCAGTGTGAGTCAAGCTGGTCAGCAGAGTGAACAAAGCAAGTTTGCCTTTTGTCACACACATGAAGCAGCTCAGCCCTCTCAAACATTCACAGTAATTACCTTCCCACAAGTTCTGCTTTGTGATTCTTGTCTTGTCAATACTGCAGCTGAAATCCATTATTTAATATTTTCCCCCTGCTCTTCTTTCTCCCCTCTCTTTTTTAGGTGAGTGTCAGTCAACACGGTGTGGATGATTTCATTCAGCTGTGAACTCCTGCTGCGGTCGCCTTTTTCTTGCAGGCCCCTTGTATGATTCTGCTATCAGGTTTGAAAGAAAAAGAGAAAAAGATTCCCTTCTTTTTTTTTCCACTGTGATTGGCTGTGATTCAGATCAAAGAGGAAAAGGCAGTGTGTCCTTACAGACACGCTTCACGCGGTGGAGTTACATGGTGGTCTCTTTTCAGCGGCACCGGTGCTTTTTTGGATCGGGCCATATAGAGATAAAAGTCTGCTAGATAAATGTCAGAAGCTTTGGTCTTTGTCAGACATTCATGGTGTTCGTTGTCGCGGCTTGACTTGATCTCTGTTGACTCTGGTAGCCTGCAGGGAGCCAAACGGCTACTAAATTTAGGAAACCTTTATTTGGAGTACTTGTTATTCAGCAGTGTGCTCTCCAGCTTTTAGTGTTTACTGCATGCAAGCTGATTACTGATTGCAGTTGCCTGGAATTGGAAAGCAATCACTTGTTGAGTTTTTTTTTAGGAAGTCACGTGATTTTTGAGGACACCAAAGTGTTTATGTTTTGCTGGTTGGATAGTGTTTGGGAGTGTTTTTCCAGAAATGTCTTTTGAACTTTACTGAACATTTTTACCAAGTGATAACTGCTCTTTGTTGGAGGGAGTTGGGGTTAAACCAACATCTTAAGCTGGAAAAAGAACAATACATGTAAACTTTATTAGGGGTTTTAATTGTATAATATGAGTGGATTTGATTTGATTTATTTAACAGGAAAAAATCCAGAAATCAAGCCTGACTCAGCATAATTGCTGTTTAACAGCAGGTTCCTGTTCTGCAGAACATAAACACTCAAAATATCCAACATCACAGACACATCATAAATACAAAGACAAGACAAGCATACCAAAATTCAAAAGGCAGCATTTACATAATAGGACACCTAAAAATCATGATGAGATGGACACTGGAAATTAGTGCTGGGCGGTATACCGTTTTGAACCGAAAACCGGTTTTTATTTTTGTTATATGAATTTCGGACATACCGGTTTATATAGTCTGAACACGTTCGGAACGTTTTGTTGCGGCCGCCAGGGAATTGTTACCCGGGGGACACTTTTCCTCGCAGCACCGCTATGTGTATTAGCATGCTAAAGTTATAGTCGGAGCAGCTTGTTGAGTAACTGGCGGCGGGTGGTGTTTCAGCTGCTTATATTGACTAAAAACTTCCTGTTTTCACCATCGCTGAATGTAGTGAACAACTCTTCAGTGACGTGCACGGTTAGATTTAACGCGCTACGATATAATGGAGACGTTAATGAGTGGAGACTTTAACGGGCTTTTATTTTGAAAAGCCTGGAGGAAGTAGTTTTGTAGTAGAGCTGAGTTGACTGGGGTGTCGTCCTGTAAAGTTTTATTAACACAACGAAAGACCCGATAATGATTTTTTTCTCAACCTTTCACGATCGGACCAAAATACATGATTACTGTCTACAACCAGGCAAAGAAAAGACGTACTAAAAGGAGGGAAACAGTGATACAGACAGAGGTATAGTAAAAAAAAAGTCAATAAGCAATGTTTGTACATTTAATTATCAGCTCAGCTGTGATGGGAAAAAAATACAGTCAAATACGTGAAACCGGTGTAATTGTTGAAAATACCGTGATATAAAATTTGGGTCATACCGCCCAGCTCTAGTGGAAATGAGTTGTTTTTGCAGCATCTGAAGGCATTTTTATAACATGATCCTCTCTATAGTGTTACACTAATAAGTTAGCATCATGTGGTCATGGGGCTAAATTAGAAGTTCCATTTTAAAGAGAACACATTAGACCTTGTTCTGAAGAACAGTGTTGAAAAATGCATGCGTGGTAGTAATCATTTTTAGGATGCATTACTGATGTAATCAAGCTAAACACTAACCCTGTTTATGGTAATGACCCCTGAGTTTGCCACCAGCACCCTGCAAAGCTCCAGCCCCAGCACATCTTTATTACAGACCTGAACACAGCACAGCCAGTTGGAGCTACTAAAAGTTTTAATTGCTTTTAAATTGCATCTATTTTGCCAGAAAATGTCATCTAGACATGGGGGCTTCCAATAAAACCTCTGAAATATCGACAGCAGGACGTCTGAAGGCCGTTATTAAAGAATTCATTGGGATGTATTGGCATTGTCTTTCTCTTTTTTAACTCTGTCCAATTGGTTTACACTTCCATGCACATAAACACACACACACTCTAGTGGTCATTAAAAGCTCATGTCACCAGGAACATATCCCTGGCAGCACCTGCCAAAGCCATTATCTACCACCCAGCCTTAGACGAATGCTTTGGCATACATCTGAGCAATTAGGCCAGATTATTGGCAACCTTCCTTGGCCTTGCCCCATTATCAAGACCACTAATTACTAGCAGTGTTCAGCACTTTCTCTCCCTCTGTGTGGTGCAGGCTGTGCAGGCAGAAGGGGGGGAAAATAAAACGGGGAAACGAGGATGAATGAGAGTGAGAAAACGAGGGGAAAAAATGAACGTAGGTGGGCACCGCGGAAGGTGTGCAGTTTCGATGGGGTAAGCTTGAAGAGGAAATGCGACGCCGTCGGGGCGAGACACCGACACGTTAAGTGTGTGAGTACGTCTCGGGTCCCCGTGGGAAATATTTTGTCAGAAGCGGCACTTTGGGGCGCGACATCAGCGGAGTGATTGAAGTCTCTTCAAGGCATAATGGTAGCCGATCACTCTTGTTGGTGAGGTGCGAGCCTGTGTGATGCTTTAGACGGAGTGGAAAAACCAAGCCTGCTGGGCAGTTGCAGCTATAATTGAGAATGGCACACAAACAGGGCACATATGGACACTTGGTCGGACAGGCTTTTTCACTCCCACGGGTACACACAGACATGCAGATGATAAACCATAAACTAATAACTTCCTCTTTCTATCTCATTATACTTGTGTAAAATCACATCTTCATTTAGCATTTTTCTTAATTTAATATATCGAAAGGATTTGACAGGAATTGATGCCTTAAGGCCATTTAGAGTGAGCCACAAAGATAACACCAAAGCACGATGTTTTCTAAGCTAGTTTTAAGAAACTGTTTGTTTCCCTACTTATGTTTGATGAAAAGGTAAAACTAAATTTGAGAGTTACCCATGAGAGATCATTATGTGTGCTTGTTCAGTCCTTAGAAGCACTTGGAGAAATGTTCTTATTTTATTGTGGGAAGGTGCTGTAGCCATTTTTAGCCACTATAACGTTTTATTTTAGAGGTGCACTGATTGCAGTTTTCTGGCTGATCACCGATTTAAAAAAAATCTGCTAATTAAGATTTTTTTCTAATATTTTTTATAACGGATACTCAGTTGTTATAAGGTTCAATGTTCCACTCTTATTTTGTTGAAAAACGTTGATCAGTGTGTGAATGTCTGGAGTGTAAAGCGCCTTGGGGTCCAAGTGGACTTGATAAGGTGCTATATAAGTTTAAGCCATTGAACATTAACTGTGCATGAGGTAGTGCTCCTTTAGTTTTTCATTTTTCCATGTTAAAAAAACACTTGTGTAACAAGTTAGACTACAGAACTGTTTTAAGCCTCTTACCAAAGATAAAGTGCGCAGCCGTATTTGGCTTTTACAAAATTACATACAGTGGGGAGAACAAGTATTTGATGCACTATTGATTTTTCAGGTTTTCCCACTTGCAAAGCATGTAGAAGACTGTAATTTTTATCATAGGTACTCTTCAACT
>JAUBOC010000028.1:3290129-3301035 GCA_032275365.1 Anablepsoides cearensis | reverse complement strand
TCAAATACCGTGAAACCGGTGTAATTGTTGAAAATACCGTGATATAAAATTTGGGTCATACCGCCCAGCTCTAATAGTGACCATATTACAATATTAAAATTATATATCGAAATAAAGGTAAATTCCTTACAAATTAAGTTTTAAACAAAGATCTCAGCTGATCTGGTAGCATTCAGAGTATCTGTTGGAGACGACTCTCGGCTACTACCACACCAAATCTTATCTCACATCAGTCAAATTAACTAAATATTAGGTATTTTTGTTTTTGCTAAGATTGACAACAGTGGTGGCCATCTTGAATTGACCTGACTATAAAACAAGTCAGTTGTAGATGTACATCCAGTGATTTCTTGCCAATAATATGAAATATTTTACTAACAAAGAAAAATACAAATGCAACAGTTACATGATTTCCCAACTTTCATGGCAGCAGGTGATTGAGTCCTAACATAATGTGATGTAAACAGATCACAGATGGAAAACTTTCAAGTGCCTACAGTTTGCCCAAGGGGACCAATTTATCATGCAAAAAACCAGATCCATGTTCCAAAGAGGGAAAATGCTCATTATGAAATGCACAAAACAGCCAAAATCTACAAAAAGACTAAAGAGAATGATCAAATGGTCTAGATGGAACAAAAGGCAAGAATTTAAAAATGATAAATGACCACAAAGTGACTCATTTAGAGATGCATAAGGACCCCAATCTGTGTGCAGTTGGTTTTCTTTTCTTTTAACTTGGGGCATTAGTGCTTTGTAACCAAAAAAAGGAGGCTGGAAATGGCAACATCTTTATCAGCACAATTTATTTAAAATCAACACAGAATAACATTTACCTCATTCATTGTTTTGTAAAAGTTAAAGTACATGATTTACATTTATCCTGATAATTTACGTTTTATTAGCTTTGCTGCAAACATTACCTGAAAGTTTTTTTTTCACACAAATAAAGCTTGATTTAGATGCAAATCTTATTTTACGTTATTATTTTGTAAGCTGTCAACAAAACGCATCTATGAACTTTAACATTAATATTTTTACAATCATGACTGGTTATTGTGTTCAGTAAAGAAAGAAATTCTTAAATTTGCAGGGAAACGTTTTGATTGAAAGAGAGAGGTTATATAAGACTTAAACTTCTGTTTCACTTGAATGCCTCCAAATGGACTTTTAATGCATTACTCTTAGGAATTTCATAGTGTGTGGGGAGCAGAAAACCCAAATCATTTTTTGCTTTTTTATTTATTTATTTATTTATTTTTTACTCCCACTTCATCCTGCTCAGTGGTCAGGTTATCACACTGCCGTTTGGTGTCTTCACACCACCAGGTCCCATTGCTGTCTGGAGCCATTGGGTTTCCATTACCACAAATCCAATCCACTCATTTAAAATTAATGGCCGTGGACCTTTTGCTGACCCCGGAGATTTGCTATGCCAAGCCTTTTTCTCACAACACCTCAAAGATTAGGTTTTCTTCTCCCTATCAGTCCATCAAGAGGTTTGGCCTGGACTCAGTAATATTTGGCTGCTTGCAAGGAAAGTATTTATTTCTCAGTTTATGTTCTAACTCTTGGTTTGTCTTCTGCAATTAATAAACATTGCTTTAAATGTGTTCTTTGAAATAAAATGTTTAAGGATTTTTATTTTGTGTCGACAGTTTGAGCTTAGAACTTAAAAGTCAGACACACAGAAAAGTAAAATCTGTAAAATTCCTTTATTTTCAAACCAAACTAAATGTTTTCTACTTTTGTAACCAATATGATACCTCAGCTGTATATTAATCAGTGTTTCTGCTGCTGTCACTAGCTGCGTTTCCATTACAAATGTGCGCAAAACTTTGTTGATATTCTGTTAATGGAAACACCGCAATTGCAAAACTGTGTTTTTTCAACATTAAGTAGGAAATGCTATTAAAATCACACGTGAATACGCTTGTTCTCGCGATAAGTCATTACAAACATGGCGGCAATGGATGTAAACAATTATGCTACCACAACACTAGCGATCAACGTTGGCATCTTATCAAGGCTTTCGAGCGACAATCCCCTGATACTTTGGAGCGGATACGTATGTGACGTTTTTGGTAAATTGTAGTCGGTGAGTTTACTACTTTCTTTTACAACTTTGGTGAATTTACTATTTCTACTTCCTGTTGTCGTCTTTATCGCCAGTAGAAACAGCCGGTTCTTGATCACGTGACTCTCTGCTAAAAGTGTTTCCATTGCAGTTTTGCAAATTACACCAATTTCGATAGGGCTGAAAAACCACCTTATCCTAGCGCAAAAACATTTTGTCGAAAAACGTATGTTTTTTTTTTCGAAATTGACGTGTTTCCATAAAGCAAATTTGTTTTTGAAATTCTAATTTGCGCATTTTCAGGGTCAATGGAAACGCAGCTAGTGACTCATAAAAACTTTTACTCATAATAAAATTGTTGCCGTTTTAAGCAAATAATCTATCTTATTTAGTCAAAGAATATTGAGTTTTAGTCAGTCAAAGCCTGGATTTACAAGGCACGGCTTGACTTGAATTGGAATCCCTTTTAAGAATAAGCGTTAATGTTTTTGCCTGTTGTGTTAGCAAAATATTAGTTAAACCACCTTGTTAATTTTAATAAAACTCTCAAACTAAGAAATAGATGGACTTGAGCAACTTCTGAACTTTTAAGTAGTAACTGAGCCTTTCACAACACATACTCTGAGCACTACACATTGTACAACGATAATTCTAAGTATGATGGCCATTATGTAATATTATGTAAGAATTCAAATCAAATGAAGTGAATTTATGCTTATTTTTACTTGTGAACAAAAAATATGATTATGAATCTACACAAATGTTTTTCTATTTTCTTTATTGGGTGATTATTTTCATAACAATAATTTTAAAATTGCAACGTTAGTGATGTCAGACGTATTCCCTTTTTGATAGCAAATCTTGTTCTTTCCTCTGCCTGTTGTTACATCCAGCCTCAAACCCAGTGGTTTTCAATTGAAACTATTCAAGAAAAAAGAAAAACAGAATGCCAGGAAATTTAGCTCTAAGTATTTGGCATAGGAACACAAAGGTTCCCATAGATCAAGGAAACAATGGAAAGCCTGGGTTTTTTAGCTGTTAGTATTAGCTATCAAATTAGTCCCTGAATGTTTAACCTGATGCTTTATTTCCCTTTTTATGGCAGCTAGATTGAAACCCAGACAATAGCAACTCTCATGAATTGAAGCCTTGCCCATTTAAAGGCTGTTTTTGTCCAATAATTTCAACACTAGCGTACACAATCTGCCAGATGGTACTGTAAACACTCACTGCAGGATGTAAAAATCCACTCCTGAAAAGGCTGCTCTTGCATAATGCTTGACTCCTGTAAGCTAACTTTTTTTTCTCTCCTCTTTCTCTTATCCATCATAAAAATTCAAGCCTATCTGTTGAAAAGATGTGGCGCATGAGGCATTATATTCATCCACCACTCACGACTCGGGCGCCGGATGTGGTTCGGGGTTGCCGGAGGACATTACCCTGGGCTTCTCTTCCTCATGCACCCTGTGGACTCAAACACTGGTGGTGGGAGGGAGGGAGGGAGGCTTCTCAGCCTTATCAGCAGGACAGCACCCAGTTCTCTAATCACCAGGTCCCAGAGACAGCCGGAGGTAAAGGGAAAGTGAATGGATGAGCAACGTTTAAGGGGGAAAGAATTGGGGATGGAGAGGAAAGGAAATAAGCTCTGTTTATACTTTTTAGGTTGGAACAAAGGACTGTTTCTTTCTGGTTTATTGCATAACTGAGTGGAAATCATTTTAGCGAGAAGAGGGAAAATACAGACTTTTGTCCCACTGGACAGCATCAGTCATGAGATATGGGGACTTTGTGGTTGCACCAGAAGTCTGGAGACAGAATAAAACATTGGATGGATGGATGGATGGATGGATGGATGGATGGATGGATGGATGGATGGATGGATGGATGAATTGGGTCAGCCTAATGCTTTATCCTGACTCGTGGAAAGAATTGATAGCACTAAAGTCTTTTTTTCTGCAGTGTTTTTTTATCGATCGATTTCTTTATTTTTACCTGACAAAGGGTGAAAGTCATGGAACGTGATATGGATTCAAGGAATAATTTACACTGTGGACAAATTGAATACGGTTTTATCTTTGGATCAGATACCCTCGGTTAATAAATCCTCACAGTTTAATTTGGACGTCAACAGAAGTTCACCCCGAGGCCTCGTCTTTGTTCCACTGACTCTGATCCACTTGCTGATGCTGCGTTTTGAATGCCCAGAAACTGCTGTGTAACAAGAAATTAAAAAACAAATTCTTGTAACTGACAACTAAGAATAACTCACTCCACATGATAGGGAAAAAAACCTGTTTTCGACGTTTCGACACAATAAATCTCACTGGGATCGAATGCTGGCTGAAGGACTACTTCTGAGGTGGTACTGTTTCAGTACTGCTGCGGTTATGAGGACATTTACAGTGAATACCAGCAGTAGTCACAGGCCAAACTCAAGAAATTATAATAGCTGTCAGACTCGATTTTACAGAAAAATGACAAATTAAGAGTAAAAACTGCCAAAATTCTGCTTTTCACTGACAATATATTGCATAAATGCACCATTTTCAACTAATAGATTCTTGAGTGGAGCTGTTTTATTGTATTCTCCTTTTGTTTTCCACTTTAGTTTACACATTATTCCACTTTTAAATTCAGTCCAGCCTGTTGGCAGGTTTTCGTAACAGGTTTAGGCGCCGACCTTTTGGGCTAGGGTTGGGCACATTTTTAGTTTTTAGCTTAATGTCATCTGGAAAACATGAAAAATGTGGATATTTGAGAGAGAAAGAGAGGTGGTTCCATAAAGTCCAGGTGTTTTAGAACTGACATGTTCCAGAAGTGTTACAATGAGATTTAACACCTGGGTGGCCAGTTCTAAGAGTTGTACATGTGGTGCAGGGTGTTAGAAACCTGGGCTACTTGATGTCACGACTGGTGATGAGACTGTGTAACAGATGGTTCATTACTTCAGCACAAAACATCTAAACTTCTACTCATAACAATGAATCAGCCTTATAACGTATGTCTCTTCCTGGTCACACCCCTTTTACGTCAAACGTTAGCCTAACCAACGTTACGTTTAAGCAGACAGAACACATCAATAAGACACACCAACTCTTCTGTTTTACACCATATGGCTGCAATCATCAGAATGTGTAAAAATACAACACTGGATCTAACATTTAGTCAATCGGTTACAAAATTTCCTTCAAAAAGCATTTTAAAATAAAACTTTGCTTTGTGGACCAACTTCCAAAATGTTTATTGTTGTGATTATTCCCATAAAATAAGTTTAAAGACTTGTTCAAATAAAGGGATGTTTTTTTTTTAGTATAATCCTGTTTAATCTTAACCAAAACATGTCAAAACATTTAGTTTTGACAGAAAGGAATCTGGGTATTTTGTCTCTTGAATGAAGCTCAGATCCTATTTTTCCATCTGCCTTGAATTTAGACCTTTGTTATGAGGTTGTCAGTGTGAACTTGTTTGTCCATCATGTGGAAGAACTACTACTTATCAGGCTGAGCTTACTCGTAACTCTTCAGAAATGAAACGTTTTTTTTTTTTTCAACAATGAAGACCTCCTCAAATGTTTTTTTTTTTTAGATTTATTACTATAGAGAAAAAGCTTTGCTCTTCTACAAGACCTGAATCCCTGCCGGCAGCAGTCGTGTCACCTGGTCTTGTGTTTGTGATATAATAAGTGATGCTTTAGGCAGTAAATATTAGATTAATATTTAATCAAAATGCTTTGAATCCACTGGGAACCCAGGTATGGTTGTAACCTCAGAGCTTATTGTGATAGAGCGCAGTGTTCCAATTTCCACACTTGATGTAGCGCTGGTTTAAAAAAGAGAGGCAATAGGATTGGTGCGATTGATAATTAGTTTTTAATGTGTCACACTCATCATGTCCAATTTCATGCCCCTTGGGCAGCTGATCACAGATTTAATCAACACATTATTGCTTGCTATACTTAAAGCGGCTGCGGGGAGGCTCTCTCTGTATGTGGGTGTTTGTGTAAGGTGGTGGGAGCGGGCTGGAGACACTGTGTTGGTTTGTCTTTGTGCGATCGTGGAGCAAGCGAGAAAAGGTTGTCAGCATGTGCATCCATCCCAACAACATCCCTCATTGATAGACACTGAATGTGTGTTCCAGGCCATTAGCCAAGAGCGACGTTTGAGGGTGACGTGTTGGGAAGTGCGCGGGGCTGTGGTGTGTCGCAGGAAGTCATTATTGTGTTTCTTGTGAAGTGAATAGTGTTCAGACCTCCATCAGCTGATGAATACAGACGACAGCGGGACTGTTTTGTCTGTTTTTGTAAGCCCACCCTCTTAATGCTGCGGACCTTTCTGCCCATTTTGGATAATGACCGTGTTCTTTGTAAGCATGACATATTTGCTGAGGCTTTTAAGTTTTAATTTTACTGTGGTAGGCCTAATTATTGGCTTGGTCTGACCATTTTTGTGTTTGTTTGGTGTGATGCAGAACAGAATAGTACATCCAAAAAAACAGTCAAGCTGCAAGTTTTAATAGATATTTAAGCCCCAAAACACAACTTAGTTTTTCTTTTGAACCGTTTGAGCTGGATTGTCGACATTTTTGTGGGTTTAAAGTTTGACTTTTGTTACATGGGAGAAAGTTTCTAAAAAAAAAAAGCCAAAATATCCAGAAAGTACTTTTTGAGTCCGTGTGCTTTTTGATTGTTTTTTCTATCAAAAACAAAAAAATGGATGGTTATTCTATTTTTATACTCCTAAAACAAACATCTTTTTATTTTTGTCAAACCAATAGTTTAGCCCGGTTTAATAGCAACTCATCTCTGTCCAGTTTGACTCATCAGTGATGCAAACTATCGTGTTGAAGACACTGGTTAGTGAGCGTTTCTTTATTGAGGCTGCCTGCTTATAAAGTAAAACGTATTTATTCCTCCCATTATCAGACCATTTAAGGTGGAGCTGGAGCTACATTAATAGTTGGTTTTTAATTAGCCGGACAAGCTATATTAATAATACAGTCTGCAGTTGGTTAAAGAAATGCTAAAATAGTTAGCTAGTATTTATGTACAGGCCTTTATCTGTTAAGTTATTTAACTAGCTCCACCTTAAATAGTCTGATAACGACAGTGTTAGATTTACAGTTTGAGGAAAATAAAACAACTTTTTTCCTGTTCTTGGAGTATAAAATCATGTGTTTTTTTCAATATTTGTTTTTAAAATGAAAAAATGAATAACTGTCCGTTCAAAGGCCTTTTTTCCTCACCTCAAACTCTGTATTTATGACTAAAGTACAGCAAAAAGATTATTACTGTATTTGGGCTACTAAACATGTCACAACTTCAACAATGATGGCTCCCAGAAAACGTGAGGCTGTTGCAGTGTTTCCATTAGTACTGAGTGGGTTTCTTTCAGGCATCAAGCAGTTTTTTTTTCTTATGTTGCATGAATTTGGCTATATTTTCATTTACTAATTTGTTGGACTCATAGAAGTTTCTTCCACTTGTCAACTTAGTTTTTTGAATCTGTGATATTCATTTTAGGCAGGATCATGATTTTTTTTTAAATAAATGTAAAACCTTTTTGCAAAATTGAGTATGTTTTGGTATGTTATCTGACTCTTTCCTCTCTTTATTGTAAAGAGAAGTTTAGCTTTCGTTTGTTTCTGCGGCTGGTTTGATGAGTTCAGCAGGCCGGGCCTGGCTGCCACAGAGGGACTAAGTCATCAGGCTGCACAGAGAGTCAAGAAGAAGCGGAAAAGGCAGGAAAATCAGACGACTGGAGCCAGACAGAGAAGTGGCAGTGTTTATCTTGAACTACTTACCTCCGTGGCTGCGAGTCAAACGTAGAGGGAGACATTGGGAGGTAGTGGAGGCCTTCATTAAATGCAGCTCAGGCCCTGGTGAAACCCTGGCTAATGTCCCTATCATCTCTGGAGTGGACTGGCGTCGAGCTCTCTGTCCAAATGATTCATGTTTAATGCATCTCTGCAAGTCCTTGTCATTTAACCTCACCTCTGGAGGTTGTGGGCCGGGGTGGGTTAGCGAAAGCTCCCACAAGAGCAACGAGGGGGCAGAGCGGCTGTGCAGTTATTCTTCACTCACTCTATTTGCTTAACATGGAGGGTTGTGGGGGGGGGCTTCTGCATTTTCACGTATTGCTGCTCAGTCCCCCCCCACCACCACCACCACCACACACAGCAGAGCCGTCGCATCAAACTGCCTGAACCTGAACTGGAGGGTGGTCCGGGTTGAATCTGTGTCTCTCTGAGGCACTTTGTTACTGCGCTCTCTGTGCACCACGGTTGAATGCTTAAGCAGGGAGGCACTGATGCGATGCTGGGAGACTTAGCAGTTTACTCCTTTAGTGAGTGCTCGAGCTTTGGTAAAAGCCTTTCTGCTGAAACTGGAAACTGTCAAACTCCATCAACCTTTTGTCAAGCAGAATAAGCATTTTGTTGAAACTGACAACTTGTGGCTTTTTCTGTTCTGTTCTGTTTTTTTTCTCCTCCTACATCTGAACTGAGGTTGCTTGAATGTGAAAATCTGATGCTCATCAAACACTAAGCAGTTTGACAATAATGTGTTGCAGCTGCTTTCAGTTCAATTTAACTGTGTGATGTGTTGGATGTCACTTCCTTTTTTTAAAAAACGTATAAAAGCCTTTAAGTTACAACAAGCTGACGATTCAACAGGATACATCTGGAGCACAAATAAAGCGGTTATCAGCTAAAACTGAACTGATGTTTCCACTTCATCTTTCTTAGTTTTTTTTCTCTTCATGCACGTACAGCCTTCCTCACGCTCCTCCTCTCCCTCACTTGCACACACCCACTCAATCTCTGTGTCGCTTTCCTGCTCTGAATAATTCTATAATAATGATTAGAATATCACCGTGGTTGGAATTTGGCAAAAATTGAAGAGGAAAGGGGTTTTCTAATCAAAAGCTGCCTCTTAGCTGGAATCTTGATGCTTACTTGGCTGGAAACTGCTCCTCTGTGATGAGGACCTTCATGGATGCCAGCTCTTCTCGTTCCATCCACTGCTGGCTTTTATAAAGATATCTGAGCTGACATGACCTGTTTACTGAGACAAACTTTGTTTTTAAAACTATAGACCCCGACTGAATATTTAACTGTGAAAAAGAAGGATTTAAAATCAGAAGTCTGTAATATAAGACTAAATCAACAGTAAAGTGCAACGCTGAGCATTTAAAATGTAAATATATATATATTTGTTCTGATTAGCAGAATAAAGTTAATTTCAGCTGCCTTTGAGCTTAATTGTAGCACAAAGTGGCAGTTCAAAACTGGCAAAGCTTTTCCTTAACTCCTAAGAAAACGAGAATCTGCCACTGATGAATCACACAAATTACCAGGTTTTTAAAGCTTAGTTATTATATAGAAAAGCCAAAAATTATGTTTCTTTTTAACAGGGGGGATTATGTGCTGAGTTTTTTTCCTTGGCTTGGAGGAAGGACTTCCTGGAGTCTCTTGGTTGCCTGGCCACTCTCCACAACCCTGTTTCTGAAATGTTTGAATGTAGCTCAACTCAAGCCTGAGCCCCCAAACTACATATGAAAGCAATTAGCTTTTATCACACTGCAATAATGACTTTATTAAGCCTCCATTTCTTTCTAAAGGCTGTTTAATAAAATATATCATCTAGAAGAAATGTGAAAATGAAGTTTTTCCCGTTTCTTTCTGAAAAAGTTGTTTATCTTTGCTTTTTTTTTGCCTTGTTTCTCTGCTGTTTTTTTCTTCGGTTTTAGCAAATTTGGAACAAAAATCAACCTCAAATGAGATTTTGAGTGCTAACTTCCCTTTCTGTTTTTTTGTTTCTTTTCCCCCTTTTTACTTCCCCCGCTCCCACCTACCCCCCTCCTCCTCCTCCTCCCACACAGGAGCTGCACAGGAACCAGGTAAGCCTTTTTTTCCTGCATGTTTGCCTTTGTCCTGCCGACCACATCCCTCCTCCTGTTTCATCTCTCAGGCTGTTTGAAACATTCCTCTTTTAACATTTCAGGGCTCGTTCTGTCCAATCATCACTTCTCCTTCTTTTTCCTCTTTCAGTCTCCACAGACTGTTTTCTTCCATTTCTATAGATCTGGACTCATGGACTTTGATTTGTTTTTGTTTTCAGTTCTCTGCGGGTGTTCTAACCTGTCTTAACATTAACTTACTAACTTCACGAGTTGAAGTTTTATCAAAAAAATGAGTTATTTTTGGGTGGCTCAGTTGGTAGAGCTGATGCCTCTCAGCAAGAAGGTCACCGGATCAAAACCCGGCCCGGGGACCTTTCTGGGTAGAGTTTGCATGTTCTCTCCGTGCACTCCGGTTCTCTCCGGTTACTCCGGCCTCCTCCCACAGACCAAAAACATGACTTAGGTTAATTAATAACTGATAATTTTCCCTAGGTGTGAGTGAGAGAGTGAATAATTGTTTGTCTCCATGATTCCTTGTGACGGACTTGCAACCTGTTCAGGGTGAACCCCGCCCCTCGCACTGTGACTGCTGGATATGGGAACCAGTGACCTTGAAAGGAAGAATCGGGTATAGATAAATGGATGGGTGGATAGAATTATTTGAAAATGACTTACTTCCTTACAAAACTGCATTAATATGCAGAATGTAAAGTATATCATAAAGTTTGGAAATTGACCAGCACTTTATTTCAGCTTTGTTTTAGTTTTAAGACTCCTTTACTAAGAAAAATGGAGGTACAGTCCTTAAATCTTTTCACGCTGCTTCTCTAAATGACAACCCCCCCCCCCACACACACACACACACACACACACACACACACACACACACCTCCTCCAGTCCCGACACAGAGAGAGGGGGAGAAAAAGAAAA
>JAUBOC010000028.1:3235523-3246483 GCA_032275365.1 Anablepsoides cearensis | reverse complement strand
CTGAATCTTCAAGGCCAGCATCCACTTCTTTGCAGTCACAACTTGTTCTCCTGAAGCAGATATTTAGAGATATTACACTTTGTTCACAAAAAGAAAGACTTTGAGGATGTTACCAATATGACTGAAGTTAACAAGTGTTTTCAAAGTGGGCTCTGAAGTCTAAATGTAAACTTTAAAGCATAAAAGTGATATCTGTCACCAACTGACCCTTAAGTATTGTTTTCAAAGTCATGTAAGAAAAAAATACACAAAAGAAACATGTTTTGTTAATATGCTACGTGTTTGCACCATTAGTTTAGTTCAGCCTATTTATACTCAGAAGGAACAGAGTGAAAAAAATCTAACCTGTCCTAATCTGTGACAAATTCACGGCAGGTTCTGACTAACATTATCACTATGTTAATAAACAATTAATTTGACTAAGAATATAAAAATATAACACTTACCAGATAAAGTGGGTCCGAGTTCAGAAAAGGACAACAGCTTCGTAGTTCAAAGTTCAAAAACCTTAGTTCAAACAAAGGTATTTAAAGTAACGTTCTCCCCTTTCCGCTTGTTTCAAATAAAGTTAACTAAACAAATAAAGGAATAAATAAAAATTTAGATTGAAAACGATTTTTTAGATATATTTCAAAATCAAAATGACAGAGAGCACAGAATGTTCATGTGTAAATGAATGGTAGCTTCTCAATTCAAGATGGAGGTATGCGAATAGTTTTGGCGGTTTATGAGTTACTGTATTTTTTAACGGTAAGCAGTGAAAACTCCCATAATGCATTGCAAATCAACAGTAATGTACTGTATAAACATATACAGTACATTACTGTTGACAATACAGTAATATTGACGTAAAAACAACAATATTTACAGTAACTTACTGTAAACAGTTTCTACAGTATAATACTGTCACAAATACAGTAAATTTACTGTAAACTGTTTCTACAGTAGGTACTGTTGCAAATACAGTAACTTTACTGTAAAAACAACGGAAACAGTGTGCTTTCCTTTAATGAAAGCTAGGCCTTTAATGCTCTTTGAATTCATAATGTGACTCAATTGTTTCTCAGTTTCCTTCCATCTTTCTGGCGGTGCTCTGTGTCAGGAGTTTCCATATTTAACGATTTAAGCTTTTTTTTATTATTTTATTTAAAAAGAGGAGCCAGAGGATGAGTTCACAGATCTGAGGGGGTTCTGGGTGCAAACAGCCCGGAGTCGCTGTCAGTCAGAGCAGAATTTATCAGCACTCTGAAGGGAGATGGAGATGGGTCGGCTTTCATCTTAACCACATGTTGTCACCGTGCGTTCCAGCTGATGGAGTCGGCTCAGGTAGGTGGGCGAACGGGGTTCAGCCAGATGAAAGTGACTGCAGATGAGAGGTGGACGGGCTTTGGAAATTTGTCCTCAGTTCTTGCGTCGTCCAACTAAAGGACGGCTCAGAATGGGGCTTCTGTTATTACAAACGCTGTTGTAAGAATCTGCAACATGTCCGCTCCAGATTTCTGCTTTTGGAAGTTAAACAGAAATAAGAAATGTGTTTTTTTTTATTTTTTTATTGCTTGTCTTAAATTTTTATTGCAAACTGCGTCACATGACTCTGATTGATGTGCACTACTTAGCTTTTTTTTTTTTTGTGGGACTTGTTTTCCTTCATTGAAAGCTACAAAAAAATTAAAACTGTGTGAACATTTTTTGTCTTCTTTACTTTTATGCCCAGCGCACACAAAAAAACCAGCCACTACTATTGGTGATTTTTTTAATTAAAAGCTTAAAATAAAAGAGTTAAAATAAAAACCTTCATATTTTGTAGGTTGCTGCTTTAGAAAAAATAAATACCAACTTATTTTTGCTCATTCCAAAACAAAATGCTGCTCATTTATGACTGTATTTTGACTGTACCGTGACTGTTTTTTTAAATATTTCAATAAAATTGACAGGGTAAAATGTATAATGTATAAAAAGAAATTAGCAAAACATTTTGCATGAAAAGGCCCAACATTTATAAAAAAAGACACAAATTAGTCATCACCTTGTAGGCCAGGGTTCTTAACAAAAAGCTCATCTGAACATTTCATTAAAAAAAAAACACCCCTTGCTTTGTGAGATATTTTACTAACAGACCCAGGTGATCTATAAGCCCTAAGAAAAACATCAAATTGGCTGAGATAAATACGTTTTTGCTTTTCTTTTACTCCAACCTTTAATCAGTTTTTTATCCAAAGGAGTTTTCATAAAAATCCATCTGGTGGAACAGACAGAATGTGACACACTCATAAACCCAACTTTAAACACACACCTTATTTTCCGCCACTTTTCAGACAAACTTTAAACACATGATGACATCATTATTAAATAACAAACATATTTTAGTTCAGGGCTGTTCAACTGGTGGCCTACGGGCCACATCTGGCCAACAGGTGACCAAAGTCCGGCCCACCAACTGATTCAATAATCTATTAAGCCCAAACCCCCGGTTTTCTACTTTAGTTACAATAAATTATATTAGGTAATCTTAAGAATATTGGCTAGAAGCTGGTAAAAAGCATTTCTATGACAGGGTCCCTGCGGAGCCTTAAAAAGTCTTTAAAAGCATTGAATTTATCATTCCAAAAATAAAGCCTTAATTGGCCTTAAAATGGCTTCAATTGAGTTTTCAGAGGTCTTAAAAGTTTTTAACACATGTTAAGTATAATGATTGCAATTCGTCTCAAATATTTAAAGCATTTGTAACTTTTATTTGTTTTATAATTTACAGAATGCCTCTCAAAGCTAGTTTTCTGTTAAAAATAAACATTTGGGTAAACTTGATGCTAACTTGTGGTATTTTTACATTTGTGTTGTTTGTGAAGTTGGTCTTAAATTTAAATTAAAAAAAAGTCTTTAAAAGTTCTTCATTTAACTTGACTGATCTGTAAGAAAACCTAAGACCGTTAAAACTATGAGCATTTGAAGAAAAAACTAAGTAAAAATGTGTTAAATAGTCTGTTTGATGTGTTGTTTTTGTTTTTTAGATTGTTTTAATATCACTACTTTCGTTACATTGTGTTCTGTATGTTGTATTTATGATCATTTACTGATTTTGTTTGTTTAAATCCGTTTCAACAGTTTACCTTCCTGATGCCTGTTTGTCTTCGCTCCTCGTCGATGTTCCATTTATTATTAAACAGTATTTTGATCATCTGCTGTTAGATCGTCACGCGGTGGAAAAAAAAAAGCCACGCTTGTATTTATTAGTTTTTGTTTTGTTTGTTTGTTTGTTTTCCTTCAGCTCTGAAAGACGCTCGATTTCAGCTGGTGAACTTCTCAGAGAACGAGCTGCGGGTGTCGCTGTCTAATGTCTCGCTGTCAGACGAGGGTCGATATGTTTGCCAGCTCTACACAGACCCCCCGCAGGAAGCCTACGCTGACATCACAGTGCTAAGTACGACTTCAAAGCGCACACACACAGAGCCCGTGCACACACACACACACACACAGATAAAGGTGGGAGGAAGATAAAGCCTCTTAATCAATTTTGACGATGGGAGACGACGTATTTTCAGTTTGTTTTTTTTTAACTCAGTGGTGAAGATAAATCACAAAAGCTGTCTCAGTAGGATCTAACAGGTGTGATCGCAATAATTGTTTTTTAGTTATCTTTAAATTATTCAATATGCTAAAACCAGGATGTAAAGATGTTTGTTTTTTAAATGGGGAAGTTTTAAATTGTTTGTTTTGTGTACGAAAATCATAAAATCTTCAAATTACGACGTATCTGCAGCTATTCTAATGGCTGTAATTGTTATTTTCCTGCATGTTTACAAAAAAAAACTTAATAGGACTTGACTTTTGTTCAAGATCAAGCTGCAGATTCTGCGAGCGTTCATCCAAACTGACACAGATTAGCTGTTTGCAGCCATACAGGAGGATTGGAAGCGGTTTGGTCTGTCAGAGATGTGCTCGCACAGCAGGGGAAACGCTCTGCAGATCCGTCTCTGAGCGTAGCTGCAACATGCAAAGCAGCGTATACGTGTCAGCAGAGATGAGGCAGAGAGATTATCTGCTGCTTTCACACAAAGTGCCAGTTTGGTTTAAAGAGAGGTGAGGTGGGTGGAAGAAAAAAAAAATCTCTGCAACAAAATGAAACCAACAGGAAAGTCTAACACCGGGAACACCGTGACGCCGGGCGTCATTAAAGGAGACATACGTACTCCGGCTTCCTCCCACACACCAAAAACATGACTGTTAGGTTAATTGATAACTCTAAATTGCCCCTAGGTGTGAGTGAGTGAGAGAGTGAATGTTTGTTTGTCTCTATGTGTGGCTGTTTCTATGTGTGGCTCTGTGATGGACCTGCGACCTGTGCAGGGTGTACCCCGCCTATCACACTGTGACTGCTGGATATGGGCACCAGTGACCCTAGACAAGGAATAAACTGGTATAGATAATGGATGGATGGACTGTTATGGGGTTAAATGATGTCTATTATTGCCACGAATAAAAAAAATTCCTCCTTGAACTTCATTACAAACACATTCATGCTCAAAGCCACCATGGACCACCCAGTGTTATCAAAGTTCCTGTTCCAAGCCAAGGTGGGTGAAGTGTCTTGCTGAAGGACACAACGACTGAGACAGCTGGAATGGAGGATCTAACCGACAACCCTCTGGTTACAGAACGACTCCCCCTAACCCCTCCACCACAGCCGCCCTGTTTAAATGCTCCTAACATGGCAGGAAATCTTTTAAATACATTTATTGTTTGTTTGTCTTTTAATCTGAGACATTGAAGTCTCGGTGTGTTCGCTGAAGTTCAGGATCATGACTGCTCAGGTGTGCTTCTTCCTCAATGTGTCATCAGACAATCCAATCAGCTTTTCCTTTCTGCTGACATTTTGAGGGACTCAGAAGGTCGGCTGTCATCAAAAGTTTGTGCCAAAGATCTCATTTTAAAAAAAACTGTTTTATTAGCTGATTGAACGTATCTTGTGCACTTTTTTCTTACTGAAACCCATGAAACATTGCCTTCACAGTCCATGGTTGTGTATTTTTGAGAACTCCTGGCTTTAAATCCTTTGTAAAGCGGGTTGTCGTGCGTGTTTGTGTGTGCAGCGCTGTGGGTGCAAAAGTTTCCTCACAACCGTTTGTGTCTTGTGACAGTTCCTCCTGGAAACCCGATCATCGAAGCCAAAGACGAGGTGCTAAGTGAGGGCAACGAGACGGAGATGACCTGCACGGCCATGAGCAGTAAGCCCGCTGCCACCATCAGATGGATGAAGGGAGATAAAGAGCTCACAGGTGGGCCGACTGAAACACAAACAAAAGGACAACCATTATAATAAGCAGCTGGTAGAAAACATTTACGTTGATTCTGTGGACTATAGCTTGATTATTTTACAGATTTGGTTATTTTTGCATCATGCTAAAACATATGGAAAGCCGTTTTATTCAAAATACAATAAAGTACCTAATAAAGTATTAATAAATATTCCATCAAATGAATAAATGTCTGCATTAAATAAAACAAAATTTATATATTATAATACATTTTTAGCATTTATTTTTTTTATTAAAATTGTATTTGTTTATTTATTTAAGACCATCTTATTTATTTTTTTATTTTTTTATTTATTTATTTATTTATTTATTTATTTATTTATTTATTCATTTATTTATTGTATTTTGAATAAAACGGCTTTCCATAAAAATGGTTTTGATACAAGATGTGACATTTATATCTTTATGACATATAAATAATTACCTACCTGGAGTTGCATTAAGCTTATAAGTGAAACAAACGACTAGTTTTATTTTTATCCCTTCCTGGGTGAAGTCACAAGCAAACAGGGTCGTGGTGTTTCTGCAACTTGTTTATGCAGTAAACTAGAAACGGATCTGTTTTTCCACACTGACTGCTGAAACCTCTTTACATAACGAGCAACATTCACACGACACTTTTTTTTTTCCCTCCTCTCTGCTCAGAGTGCAAACACAACACACACAGATTGGAAGCAACGCGAGCTGCAGGGTTTTAACTCTGACATCTGAGCTGAGCTCTAATTTCTGCTCGCACTTGTTCGTATATGTGAAGCCTCCACGCCGTGCATTTGAATAAACTTATTTACCGTCGGTGCTGCTAGTCGTTACGCTGAGCTTAAAGTCGGCTCCGTTAAAGCTTTGTTGGTATGCGGAGGTGGCCAGAGCTGGGTTTGGCAGCCCGACAGCTCGCATTGCCTTCATCAAAGGTAGCTGAGTGTTAGAAGTCTATGCAGAGCTCAGGGGTTGAACAGGCCTCCCGCCAGGCGACTCTACCTCAGAGCCCAGATTTGAGCTTTGTAAAGACCTTCAAACAAAGGTCCCAATCAGAACCTGTGTTGAAGGCCCCGGAACAGCAGCGTCTCTCTACAATGCAGCACTTTAAACCTCCACTGATCAGCTCCAATCTGAGAATAACACAATGTGTGGAAGTCGGGGCCTGGCTGGTAAAAATGATGCAGGAGTTAAATCAGATCATGTTTCTGCTGACGAGTGGAAACAGTGATGCTCCGGATGTTGGAAAGCACATACTAAAAATGAACTTGCAATGAAAGTAGCAGCAAATTATCTTTTTAATGTGAAAATTTGGTCAGTATTTATTATGACAGTGGCAAAAAATTAAGCTAAAAAATAACAAAATAGTTATCAATAGTTAGAACTGTATAAGTTGTAGACCACAGTGTAAGAAGAAAAAGGCAAAGATGCTTATTTAGTCAAAAATATTTAGATTTTAAACTAGAAGGAAGTGGAAGAGCTGCAGCTCCTGCTGTGAAAAAAACATATTACCCTATTTTTTTTAAAGAAATTTTTTTGGAGATTGAATTATTTTAGGACAACAGCAGTTCACTTAGACTAGCCATTAGCTCATCTTTTAGGTCTGATTTATTTATCTTTTTTTATTTATTTAACCTTTATTTAACCAGGTAGATCTCATTGAGATTAAAGTGCCTGTGACGTCAATTTTTTTGCAATGCATATGAATGCATTTTTAGAAAGAGGACACTGATAAAATATTGCAAAAGAATTTTCATGTCGCTGAGATGAACGGTTGTTGAGATATTTGCCTGTAAAGTAACAGGAAGTGATGTCAAAGGGGAAAGTCTGCATGGGAAAAGAGCGTTGATACAACTTCCCACAACACAGACTGTAGATGAGAATCTGATGTTTCTTAAGATTATTTTGAGTCACTGTCAGAGAGATAAAGAAGACTCAAAGTTCAAATAATATTGTTTCAATAAACAAAGACCAGAGAGTTTTCTTTGTTAAAGAGTTCCCCTTTGATGTCACTTCCTGTTTCAGTTTGGCTGAGCCAAGTTCAACAGAAAATATGCCAATTATGGGACAAATGGGTTAAATTGTGTGTATTATTCCAACTTTCTTAAATATAAAGATGTTTTCTTTGACTTTTTGTATTTGAACATTATGCATGTCACAGGCACTTAAAAAATCTTTTTTTTTTTAATAGAGGCCTGGCCAAGAATGGCAGCAGCACACAGACAATACAAAATTCAAAACTACAGATATTAAACTACATTAAAATATGTCCTTATAAATAAAAGAAAAGCAAACACTGAAAGGACTAAAATAGAGTACAAAATCATTAATCATCAACAATTTAAATTCCCTTTTTAAAAAAAAACTGAATCATTCAAGGCGCTTTCTAAAGCAGGTGAGATATTAATAGTTCATACCTGCCCACAGAACCCCGCTTCAAAGATCTGAAGAGTCGCTTTAAGAAATAAATTAACATTTTTAAACTATTCATTAGGATTTAATGCATGTTAAGATAAGGTTTTACCCCTAGTTTGAAGATTTTTTTGTTGTATTTTTTGTGTGTTTTTTGCATCCTGGCTTTCATCCTCATTTCAAAGAGTCTGTTTCCGTTTCTGTAGCTTTGAATCCAACTTGGCTGCGTCTGCTTTGCCCCATCACCGGAAGAGTTTAGGAAGAAAAGGAGAAAAAAAAAACAGTTGGAAGATCACTGCGAATGCAGCTGACTGCAGCATGACTAACACAAAAATGATGAGACGCAGAGTAACCTGTGAGCCATCATTTCATCGTCTTTCGCTCTCATCAGACGCCATTAAGGTTATAAAATCAGACCCTTCACAGCTGAAGGAAGCGGTGCAACAGTGACAGCTGGAAAAAGGGGTTTTGTTGGGAATTTGGCTTTATTAAAAGACAGACCTGAGGTTATAAGCTGCAACTGTGCTGACACAAAACATGAGCTTTTTTATTTTTCCTGTTTTTGATTTGGAGATTAGCATCAGAAAGCAGTTCCTCAGATGTATTTGTGGGGTGTTTGATGGGGATTTCTTGTAGCTGACACATTAGAATTAGTGCGAGCAGAGGCGGCTCTTGTAAGAAAATAATAATAGACTTCAAGGCAGCTGCACTTTCAAGAGGGTGGATTTATGCCTGCCAGGAGCACCGCGCTTCTGCAGCTTTACAAACCTGAACAGCTTTCAGATCCTCTCTGTCTGATCAGAAACAGTAAAACACCAAATCTTTCTCCGCGTGTGAGAAGGACAAGCAGTTCTATTCAAAACATCCAGGACAAACAGGATTTCAAAGGAAGTCCTCTCTTTTAGTGTATGTAAACATAACGGCTGATGATGTTTCACTTTTCTTGCTTTTATTGATGTTGGTGAAACTAATAAGTGCTGTAGCTGTCACTTTAATGCAGATATCTCATTTAAGCTGGATCATTCTGCAGTTTGGCTTTTCTATGTAACTCTTTACTGTTATGTTTTTGCATGTTGTACTGTATAATTATTTTATTTGTCCTCTTTTACTTGCTGTTCACAATGATAATGTTCACTCGTTTGGAGGAGAAGTATGGGATAAATCTTGTGCCAGCAGGAATTGAATTTGAATTGCTCAGATTAAACCTGAATGTTTATAATTTGAAATTGAATGCATTGGTTTGAAAATGAATTTCACTAAATTTAATGATCTGAAACTAAATTTAAAGTTTTGTATCTGAATTAATTTGCTTTCAAACTGTATTTTGGTTTGTTCAAAATTCAGTTTGACTTCTTTCAATTTCAGTTCCAAAACTCAGATTTTTGAGTCACACATCCTGGTCCTTGAGAAAGCCAGCCGGAGCAATCGAACACAGATCCACAGATTTATGTTTCACTTTGGTGAAGTTTCTCTTCTGTAATGTTGAGTTGATACAATCCAACATAAAAGTGACAAAAACAAAGTTATTTTATTGCAGTGATTAATTTTACTTATAGAAAATATTACATTAATATTTTATCATGGATCACATATTGATCAGATGCTGCTGCTGACTGATCCATGATGTGATGTAAATCTAACATGTTCTATAGGTCAAATTAATCACTGCAATAAAATAACTTTGTCTGTTTTTGTCACTTTTACGGTTGATTGCATCAACTCTGTTACATACAGAAGGGAAGCTTCACCAAAGTGAAACATAAATTTGTGGATCTGTGTTTGATTACTCTGGCTGGCTTTCTCAAGGACCAGGATGTGACACAAAAATCTGAACGTTGGAACTGAAAGTGAAAGTAGTCAAACTGAATTTTTAATAAACCAAAATACAGTTTCAAAGCAGATTCATTCAAATTCAAATCATTAAATTAAGTTTCATTTTAGTAAAATTCATTTTCAAACCAGTGCATTCAATTTCAAACTCTGCGCATTCAGATTCAATCTGAGCAATTCAAATTTAATTCCTGCTGACACAAGATTCATCCCAGAGAAGCAGCCAAATATTTATTTCATGAACTTCAGCTACAATCAGAGTTTTTTATTAATATGCATGACAAAATGGTTATAAAGAAGCAGGACGAACCTATTTGGTGAATTCTAAGAATGTAGCATCATGACTGTCTTCACTCAGAATAAGGCTTTTTAAATGTAGCTGTATCCAGCTGTCAGTCGGGTCAGTTATAAAGACTGTTGTGTCTGATTGTCATTTAGTGTGAAGAGAGTCAGAGAATCAACACAGGAGAGTTTAGAAAAATGACAAATATGCAGAAACAGAATGACTCGGCTCTAAACATCCCGAGTTCTTCTTAATTATCCTAAAGGATAATCAAACCCTCAAATATAAGTAAATGTTTGTAACTCTTTAGCTTGCCACTATAAATCCAGCTATTCCTCCTAATAAACACAAACCCATTATCTCTCCTCCCCCCTGCTGCTCTTATCCTGTTTGTTCAGTGATTTATGCCCTGACACCCATATCTCCACTATCCCAGCTAACAATACAGTGAAAGTCATATAAAAAAAAGAAATCATTCCAGCACAGGGCATTTCTTCCTGTTCTTTTAAAGCTAACAAAAAAATAAGGCAGTTGGCAGGGCCCTTTTATTGACTGACAGGGAGCAGAAGAGCCATTAGACTCGAGTGCCGAGAGACAACCACAGGGTGATTTCAATTAACCCGCTCTGCCCCAGCAGGAAGTCCAGACAAACGGCTAAAACTGGATTTTGGAGTAAAGTATGCGATGGTGTTGGAGAGACAGAGTGTATATTTCTTACAGCAGAACACCCCTCCTCGTTCTGTCCCATGAAAATCCTGCACACCAGTAAACTCCAGCGACGTGAAATGTGGAGGCGCGGGAAAAAGGAGGACTAACTGAGCTCATATCTGAATCCTCTCAGCTCTCAAAATGCAATTTCAGCTTTTATTTGACCATCAGCTATCGTCAGTGACATTTATCTCAAATGGCACAGCTTCAGAGTCGGGCTCCATGAATATTTTTAGTCCTTGACAAACTGAGATGTTCTCAAATGGAGAGCTAATGCTTATTCATTAGAACTAACTTTTTTGTTTTTTTGTTTTTATCATATTTTTTTTATCTTCCTAGGCCAGGGCTATTCAACTGGTGGCCCACGGGCCACATCCGGCCCGCGAGTGACCAAAGTTCGGCCCGCCAATTGGTTCATTCATCTCTTAAGCCCAAACCCCTG
>JAUBOC010000028.1:3151812-3172822 GCA_032275365.1 Anablepsoides cearensis | reverse complement strand
TCTGAACTAAGTGTCACTACATAAAGTGTATTGGTGGCCATACTTGCTTAGGATTAACATCTTAGACAAGTGGGCTCTCCCTACATGTGTATGGCTGAAACATTAGCATTAGCATTAGTGGTTAGCTTAATTATGACCCCAGCACGTGAAGCAGGGGAGCGTAATTAAGCTAATTTTGGCTACTAATCTTCAGCTTTGTCATTCAACCTATTTTTTGGATCATTCTTAGCTATGATCACACAAACTTTCTGCTCAGTGTTTCTTAAAACAGCTGAGATTATCTGTGGCGGCCATCTTGAATTTTCAAACCCAAAGTGCTTTTCTTTATTAGTATGTGCCCCCCTAAAAAATGAGTTGGCCACCCTTAGCAAAATAATCTAGCTCCAC
Organism: Anablepsoides cearensis; assembly: GCA_032275365.1. NCBI lineage: Eukaryota > Metazoa > Chordata > Actinopteri > Cyprinodontiformes > Rivulidae > Anablepsoides > Anablepsoides cearensis. The sequence continues at coordinate 3,172,435 of JAUBOC010000028.1, read as the reverse complement.
CCCTGGAGACCAGTTGTTGCAGCCTAGTTAGATACTTATACTCATGATTAATAGGCTATATTTCAAAATAGAAGCTTTAACTTTAACTGTGCAAAACTAATCAAATATCCCAGACAAAAAAAAACAATGAAGCTAACTTGATTTGACTGATTCAAGGTTTTGTTTGTTTCCGTCTGTAAACAAGTGTTTCCCCTCTGTGAAAACGCCGGGGTTGGGAGGCAGATTTTATTCAAAGCTGTGTGAAAATGGCTCGTTAGTCACATAAACTTAACCGAACAGAAAGCTGAGAGGTGACAGAGCAGAAAACTTAATATAAACGGGGATTTGCTGCTTCACTCCATCATGCCATGCTGTCCCCTGCGTGGTGTAAGAGAAGCAGCTCGGCAGCAGAATGCTAAAGAAGCCAAGTCTAATCAGAGCTGCTTTATTTGTTGTTTTTTGGGGGTTTATGAAGCCGTGAATGGTTCATATTCGACCTTGACCAGAGAACGCCCCGCTGCCTGTTTACTCTTAGTATGTAAATGTAACCATTGTCTCGGCTTCTTTACTAGGATTAGCTGCTGGTTTCTTTGGCTGGCTTCCTTCACCCAGGGCTGCGTGTGCCGCGTTCACAGATCTACACAAAGCCCCCGATGTCATTTCTCTGATACAATTCTGTCGCCCAACACAAAGATCCAGCAAGTCTCTGCTCTTATTATCAATAATCCAGGAGAAGAGGCGGCGCGGCACTCGACTTTTACAGTCGCACTTATTGTGACTTTGTCCTTTACAATCTTGTTTTTCTTTAACACAGACTGTTTTAATCTTAATTTTTGATTATTTTATTGGGATCATGTTTTCCTTCCGTACATTTTTCTGCACTTTTTGTGCTATTTTTTTGGATTTACTCATCAAAATGTTCAGCTCCTTCAGAACATTCCAGCTATGATGTTTGGTGCTTCGGCAATTTATAGTTTTTGAGATATTTAGCTTTTTCTGCCATGTTTTTATTATTGAAAATGAAGCTGTCTTCATCCTTAAAACCCTTTAAAAAAAATGTATAAATCTTTACCGTGCCAAATTCTTTGTACTAATTTCAGCTTCTTTGAATATTTATTTTGCTGATTTTAGCACCTTTCTTCTGTTTTAGCTGTCATTCTGACTTTTTCTGCTATTTTTCTGCTTATTTCAACTTTTTTAGGCTTCTTTCTGCTGTTTTAGTCTTTTTTATTTCCTTTTCAGTTTTTTTCAGCAAATTCTGTTTTAGCTACGTTTTAGCTAATAAAACCTAAATTCACCTTTATTTTGTCTTTGCGATAATTTCAGATACTTTTTCAGCTACTGTTTAAGGGTTATTTCAGGCTTTTTAGTTATTCAGTAAAAAAAAAAAATCTTTCAGCATTAAGCATTCACGGTGCATTTTTGCAGCAAATTCTGTTATTCTGTAATTTTTTTATCACCTGCCATCAAAGGCAAAAGGTTTTTTTTTTCAAATAAACTTTGATTAACTCTAAAAGTCAACCTAATTCAAGATGGCCACCAAAGCCAACTGAACGCAGGAAACAGATGATGAGCTAAACTTTAGTGTGGTTGTAGTTGAGCATCGCCTCTAACACATGCTCGGAGCGTAACACATTGTGACATCGTTCCTTAAAATCTTGGCATTAACTGTCTGACTGAATACTTTCTGTTAGCAGAACACAAAGTAATTACTGGCTTTACAGCTACCTTTATGTCAGCCTAATTCAAGATGGCTGCCACAGGTGTTAGCCGTAAATATTGATTAATTCTTTGTGTGATAGAAGCCGAGAGTTAAATTATTTTTCTTTTCCTAAAAAAAAAAGAAACAAAGATTATCATCTAATCACTGGCATGAATGGCAGCAGGTGACCTAACAAACACTCCACTAATGGTGGTTCTGACCTTATTTGTTTCAGTCAAACAAGTTTGAATTCAAAGAAACTCCCTCACACAAATCAGACCACCCCCTTCGCAGCCCTGCTCGTACGTCCCGAAGGGTTTTTTTAGCCGTCTCAGAAACGACCGGAGGCAGCTCGGTGACAGCAGGGTGGGAGGAGAGGAGGGGAGGTGGATAATCATGAGAGAGAAAACTGTTGTCTGGAGGATGGAGAGAAGCTCCACTGGGCTGCTTTTTTTTTTCTTCTTTTTTTTCTAAACATTGTCCCCATTAACAGGACGGATGTGCATCTCTGCAACAAGCTGCAAACTCATTTGGCCTCGGGAGCCATCGAGAGTCTTCGGTGTGTTAGGATAAGTCACTCCGGAGACCACTAAAAGCCATTATTAGAAGGTGTTTATTGAGCTAGCCGTGGCCCAGATACAGCTTAATATCCTGAGAACAGTTATAGCCCATAATTATATTACATTTTGGATGATGACTTGCCGTGATTAGATAAATGATGAATGGCCCCCCGTCAGATTTAAAAAAAAAGGTGCAAGGTTTCCAAGGAGATAATGTACTGTTGGCTCACTTTTTCGCCTCACGAGTTGCCGTCTTTCTCCAAACGGTATTGTTTGACACCAAAAGTGGGATTCATTTCACACACAAAAGCTCGTATCGCAAGAGAAATAACGCCAAAGAAAATCTGGAGCTGCAGTGAGTGGGACTTCATTTACCTGCGCACCTTTCCACCTGCCGTAAATTAGATGTAATTCAATCTCTTAACCAAATTTATGACTTTTTTTTTCTCAAGCTGCATTGTAGCTCTTTTTTACAGCGATTGTAAAGGTTTGTGCCAAAAAAGTTGAATTTTAATTGAGCAGGAAATGTCATTTTAAGTAGTGCCTAAACTGAACTTTTTAAGAATGAAGCAATTTAAATTTATTTATTTACAAAACTTTTTTGCCTGGGCTTCATATTTTTTCCCAGGTTTTATTACACAGAACTTTACCTAAAAGGATGTTGTGTTAAGAAAAGTTGCATCCATCTTGGTCAATCCTTGAAAATAATGCGATATTGCAACGAGCCAGTGAGATGTAGGAGTTGCATCAGGAGCTGGACTGCACACATCTTTATTATCATCACTTTAAACTGGCTGTGTTGTGCCACCTTATAAAAACATTATGACTTGTTCTGGAGACTTGTCTACTTATCAACCAGCCCTTCAGATGTCTCCACCAACACAAAGGAGCTGTAACTTTTTTGATGGTGCCACTTTAATTTTTATGGACTTTGCTTTGGGCTTCTTGGTGTATTTTTTTCTAACACTTCTTTGCAGCCGTGTTCCCAGAGACCCTGGGCTTTTCAAACAGTTTCAGTAATAATGGAAAGACTCTCAAACTACCGTGTAAAAGTCATAAAAAGGAAAAGTATGAAAGTGTTCCAATTCACAGCAGTCTGATGGCTTTTCTTTTTTTTTTTTAAATAGACAATTACAAATACACTGAAACGGTCCGTACTGAAATGAATGGCACAGAGTAAATCTGCATGAATGCTAGTCACAAACATGGTGGTGGTGTGAGGGTCTTTTTCTGGACAACTTGCTGTAATTGATGGAACAACAAATTCTCCTCCCTACTAGAAAATCCTAATAGACTGTCCAGCCATCAGTTTAGGATCTTCAGCTTGAGAGCAACTGTATGAGGCGTAAAGTGTTAAATAAAATGTTAAAAACGTCACTAACTCATTTTATTATTTAGCTCACTTCATCTTACGTTTTGGAAATTTTTAATACATGTTAAGTTTAAATGTTTTGTCTAAATATTAAGTCCTAAACCTAAATGGAAAAACGGAAATCCTAAATGTTGCAGCTAAATGATGAAGCTTACGTTTAGGAATTTTGAAATGGAATACGGCCTTTGCCGTTGGTGTGCAGCTCTTGTTGTGATCTCTTCATCCTGCCACAAAAGCTGCCGCTAATGCCACTGCTGAAGATGGTATTTAAAATCTAAATTTAAAATGTATTTATTAAAAACAACATGGATGGTACCGGTGGTCAGGCAGTTCGACGTACAGCTCATGGAAAGTTTGAGGTCTTACAGGGAAGCGTTAGCAACGTTAGCAGCGTTAGCGGAGGCTTAACTTTATTGCATTTTCAGATTCTGCTGAGACAAAAAAGTACAGGGTTTAATTTAGATTTCATAACTTGTTTTTTTTTCCATAACTATTGTATTATTCAGACTAAATGACACTTCAGTTTTGTTTGCAATTATTCAGGCCTCCACACATCGTTTGCCTCACATCACACCGCTGCTGATTTAAAGAAAACAAGTGGATCATCATTCTTTTTCACTGCTAGACAACATAATCTTTCCATCCCACTGTTTTTAATGAAAGACTCATGGCTGCTGGGATACTGTTAAATAAATTGTGTGCCACTATCAGCTGTTAATGATTCTGACAGTATGATTTATTTTATATTACAAGTATGAGCCGTATGAATTCTTCTTTTTTGGATTTAGGCTCAGTCTTGGAGGGGAAAAAAGTCAGGATATTTCTGTTTCTGCAGCATTGATTCTGACAGTTGTATTTTTAACTCCGTCTTTTGCGATCTGGCCAACAAGCGGTCCAACTTTGTTGAAGTGCAATACATGCTGGAATACTCCTTTGAACATCACAATATATCTCATTTTGCTCCCAGCAAGTTTTTTTTTTTCTTTCTTTGGTTTGTACAGTTAGAGCACATATCAGAAAGATGAATAATGAACACATTTCAGAATCTGAGTATAGGCTGATAAAGCCAAGAAATGTTTCTGGATTCAAGATATTTGACATGGTTTTGAAGCGCAGCAGTCTGTTGAGTGAAGCTGTAGGATTGTATAAAAGAGGAGATGCTTAAACAGAAAACTGTTTTTACAAAGCTGCAGATGGAAAATACACGCTGTTACATATTTCACCCACCATTACGACGAGTGGATCTTTGGATGACATATTTGGATGTTGTATACATACGGATAGTTGTATATTTGAAGAGGTAAATGGTAAGAACATCAGTATCAAACTAGATTTTTTTTTCAATTGCAATCTATGGAGTTTTAAACACAATAAATGTAACATTTTTATCATGCTTTTCTGATTTTTTTTTTTTTGTTTCTTAGTGTGAAGGCAGATTAAACAAGGTTTCCTTTTTTATTTTTTTCACATTGGTGCTATTTTAGCCATTTACATACCAAAACGTTCAGTTCAGTCAGTAGATGGGTGCTATGAAGTTTAACTTTGTAACGTTTATACTTTTCTAAATATTCAACTTTATTTGCATTTATTTTTCCCATTGAAATACATTGAGTTCTTCAATACATTGAAAACATTTTTCTTTGAAATCTGCTTTAATATGTTTTTTGTTCTACTACTTTTAGATTTACTTTAACTATCATTTTGTTACTTTTGGTTTTAGCCAGCCTTTAGATACTGTTACCTTTTGCCGTTAAATAACTATTTGCTAGCCTTTTGCTATTGTTAGCTTGTCCTTTGTTTTTTTGTTTTTTGTTTTAAATCTTTTATCCAGCCTTTTGATACCTTTAGCTTTTAGCCAGCCTTTAGATACTATTATCTTTTTCCTTACCTAGCCATTTAAAACATTTTGCTAGCCTTTTGCTACTGCTAGCTAGTCCTTTGTTTATGTTTTGTTAAGTATTTTTGTTTGTCTTGTTTTTTTTTAGCTTTTGGCCAGGCATTTGCTACTAAGACCTTCTTCCTAGCTTTTTGATTCTGTTAGCCACCTGTTTCCTCCATTTAACATTTAGTAAGTATGCTCAGTTGGTAGAGCTGTTGCCTCTCAGCAAAAAGGTTGCTGGATTGAATCCCAGCCGGGGACAATTCAGAGTTTTCTCCGGGCAGGTTGGTTTCCTCCAACAGACCAAAAACATGAATGTTAGGCTAATTGTAACTCTAAATTGTCCCTAGGTGTGAGTGAGAGAGTGAATGGTTGTTTGTCTCTGTGATGGACAGGAGACATGTCCAGGGTGTAACCCCGCCCCTATGACCCTGACAGGATGAAGTAGGTAAGAGTTAATGGTTGAAGAGTTTTTAGCTACTTTGCTGCTTTTGATTTACTTTTTGACATGTGACTTCTTGTAGCTTTTAGCTATTGTAGCTGTAGTGCTAGCTGCTGTATTTGGATTCAGTCTGTTGTCATTCAGCACTCAGAATTGCATTTTTTTTTTTCACAGAAAATCTAATTTCTCTTTTTCTTTTAGGAAAATATATGCTAAACAAAATTCATGTCAGCTTTTTAGAATAATAAAAAGGCCTTTTTGACATTTTGAAACAACCCTTATCCAGAGTCACTCTGTATGTAAGCGGCGTCGCGCACCACCCGAGAGGCAAAAGATTCGGCTGACATTTTTAAATAGGTTCAATGAACAGGTTCATTGGGACTTTAATTACATTCACTCCTTAACCGCGAGTGTTGTTGGCATTGGAAGTGGATCTTGACAAGCCAGTGTGCTCTTATGACACCCCACCCACATTGTGCTTCTGTATTCCTGATTGCCCCTCTATCTACAGGCAGTATGGGTGCACCAGTGAAATCACTAATGCTTAATTAGCAGATTAGGAGATCCAATTAGGAGATCTCTCCTGTCTGGAATCAAGCCTCTGTCAACATGTCCTATGAAAATGAGATACTAAACGCTCCTCCTGCTGAAATGACCGCTCTTGATTGACTGCTGTGTGTTTTGTTTAGCCCCGTGGACACGTCGTTTGAAGCCCGCGCCTGATTAACCGTTTATATTTTAAGCACATTTCAAAGTAAGACTGAGCTGGATGTCAGGTCTGAGATAAGCCAGAGCGTGAATTTTTGTCAGGCGAAAGCAAACAACTTTAATCTGACTTTCTCATGTGCCAAAAAAAATAAACCATCAAGTTATCAGCTGGACACAATGTGCCTTTTTTTTTTAATTAGGATACCATCTTTTTCACATTTTGTTTCCTCGTGTCAGACAGGTTCTATTCTAATTTTGTTTTTAAGATAAGCAAAGCTTCACATCATGGTGCTTTAAAAAAGTTTTTCCAGATCTCATCAATATAACCATGAATCTCCAAAATCCAGAACTTAAACCTACATTTACTACCTTCTATTTTGAATAAATTTGTATTTTTACCCAACAAAATTTAGATTTTAAGCAAAGTAAATGCTTGTACATTAAATAGATGGGCTTTTTTTTTTTTTTTTGAAAGAATGACAGTTTGAAGTCTGACTCTTGGTGTGAATAATTAGGCTCGGGCTGTGTTTCACTCAGTGAGGGTAATTGCACATAAGTGATACTTTCTGAAGATCTTATCCAAATGGCTTCATATAGATTGACTGGAACAAAGTGTTTCCAGGAACTGACACAATATTCAGACAGTTCTGGCTCATTAAAACCAGACTGAGTGTTGATGCTTTTAGGTGCCATTTGATTAAAGAGGGACTTTAAATCTGGGGTATTTTACAAAGAAAAGTCTGGAGAGCAGAAATAAGTTGAATTTTTTTAGTATTTTTGGTCCTATTTGGGCCCTTTCAAAATAAAACCTCCAAAGCTGCAAGTTCAAATAAAGAAAAGATGAGTTTTGGTGAGGATGAAAGTCGTCTCTGGTGCCACCAAGAGGCCGGACCTTTCTGTCCGACCCCATTTGTCAGTGAGGCGAAGGTTGAGTTCAGTTGAGCCTGTTTATGCAGGTAAATTCACAGCTTATTATTAAATGAAGCAACATGAAACATGCAAAGACTCGTGTGCTAACTTTAAAGTTTTCTCTTTCCCTTCTTCCAGAAATTAATTTAACCCAGGATAGTTTGATGCAGGCAGTCAACAACGATCCGACCACCCAACACACACACACACACACACACACACACACACACACACACCTCCCCCAAAGCCAAAGTCCACATTAACATCGTAATAGGAAAGTGTGTTAAAGCACAACTCTTTGCCGCCTGACAAGAAGTGAATTGGATGTCAGAAGGATTCCTGCTCAGTTTAATTGAATCTGCCCAGCACTAAAAAAAAAGAAAATCTGAAGTCAAAATAACCAATTAGATCTATCAGGTAATGTTTTGTTGAGTTTGACAGGTAGGAGAGAACGCCCCGCCCTGCCCCCCTCCTCACTGCAGTCCTGCAGGTTGAGTCATGCTGAGGAAGCTGATGATGTTTCTGTTATTTCTTAATCAGTTTTTCCCTCTTCTCTTTGTTTTCCTGAGTAGTTGAAAAGCCCTTTCTGTGTAGCTCTGGAAGTGAGTTACCAAAGCTAATAGCTGCTAAAGCTGATGAAAACTGGCTTTTTATTGTCCCCATTTCACTTCTTCTTAACGAGGGCTGTTCTCTGTGGAGCAACAATATAAAAATAAGATAGAAATCTCTGAAGAGGACATCTTAGCTTAAGCTAAATGTGAGAATTCTCTTTGTCTCGCTTTGCGACGTCATAAAACGAGCTGTTGGTGCAAAAGTTTGGTAAGAAAAGAACCAATCAGGTCCATCCCCACTCCTGATCAATAACTTTCACATCGTATTAAAGCCAAGAGCTTCAGTCACACTCAGAACTCCTGCTGGTAAAAACAAACTTGACTACTTTCACTCCATTAATAACCAGATTTGTGATTTTTTTTTTTTTTTTCAATTTTTTTACTTCCATTAATGCAGCATTAAGAGGGCTGCTGAGTGTTCAGGTTTTCCATGAGTTTCAGGAAGAAAAACATCTAAAGTTTTTTGAGTTTTTCTAAGTTTGAGCATCAACATCCGCTCTGAATTTCTTGATGTGTGCGTGTCGGGCTCCAGGCAGCGGGGAAACTGAGACATTGGTGTCTCGGTGTTGTAAAAGCAGCAGATTTTAGGCACTGTGAGCTTCCTGCATTAGGTGTAATCTACATCTCTATCACACTCCGCTGTCAGACATCCCCATAGGGGTTTGGTGGCTGATTGCTATTCCCACTATGTGACAGCCAGTTTTAACAGTTCTCTTCCCCACATTGATTTTCTTCTTCTTCTTCTTCTCCTCCTCCTGCTCCTGCTGCTCACAGATTCACGAGCCGGGGAAGGAGCACCCAGAACGGTGGACCACGCCGTCATCGGAGGGGTGGTGGCCGTGGTGGTCTTCGCCATGCTCTGCCTGCTCATCGTCCTCGGACGCTACTTTGCAAGACACAAAGGTAGAAGACGAGGAAATGCAGCTTCATCGCAGTTTCTCCCTCAATTACTGTGTAACACATATTTTAAATTGTAATATGCAAATGTTTTAAGCCGACAAATGTCTCTATTTTAGGCTGCAGGTAACAAAGTGCCTCGAGTGTTTAAATAGTGTTTAATGTTTTTAATGACTTGACCCGGCTGCTACCAAACCACCTGCTACCATTTTAGCTCAATATCTGTAAAATTAGCTGAATTATAGCCTTGTAGATTACCTTTAATAATTATATTTAGCAATTTTCTGTGCAATTCATCAAGCATTTCAGGACAAACAAACATCACCTTATATAATTTTGAAATCCTGTATATTATCTCCTTTTTCTGAAAGCTGCAGTCTTTCTTAGAAGGTCACTGCTGTCCTCTAAAGAGATGTCTTCAGCAGCCTTATCGTGTGCAGCTGCAGCGCTGCGTTTCTGTAAGAACTTATTTTTACATCATTAGATAAATGCGAGCCAAACGATGAAAAGACAGCTATTAGGGCTTCGGGTTACTGATGATGAGTAAAATTACATTCTTCTAGCGGAGCTGATGAATAGTGGGACGGGTCTTGTGTGCCGCCCTCATAACGGCAGAATAATTACAATCTATAAAGGATTTCACACTTTAATGTTTCTCAAGCGTGAGGAAATAGAATTACGTACGTTCAACATTTTAGGAAAGGAAAACCCTTTAAATGAGGCAAAGTAAAAGATGTAATAAAATGACTTTAGTTATTTCAGGGCTGTGACAAAGTTAGTTTCATCTCAGGTTTCTGTCCGGTTGTTCATCTGAACATGTCAGCTGGAAGTTTGGACCAAAGATTTGTAGCTTAAAGGAAGAATATAAAATACAGTTGCTACTCACCTCAAAGAAAATGACTAATAATCACAAATCATTCAGGGAAATGCATCCTGCGCCCAACACTACGGAATCCCAGCCTGGTCACCCACAGTTCAGCTTCTATCCTCTAACCAGGATTTTGTTCTGTCAGCAGGGGCGGAGCTAGACTTATTTGGAGTGGCTAAAGTGTTATCTAGGGGGGCACATAAAAAACAACTTTTAAACATTTAAGATGGCTACCACAGCTAAATTTAAATGGCAGTAATTCAGTCATTTTAAGTCTAATTCAGCTGAAAGTAGTTGTGGTGTAGCCAAGATTGAATGCTAGTCCCAATTTTAAGCTAACCGCTAATGCTAATTTTACAAAGGGCTGTAATTCATCCATTAAATAGACAGCAAAAAATTATTTAGTAGCAGCCAAGAATGTAAAAGGTTAAATGTAAAAATACGAATGTAAATGTATAAAATCCAAGATGGTCATCAAAGCTAATTTTAAATAGTTATACTCAGACATTTTGAAAAAATACTGAGCTGAAATTTGGTAAGGTGGTAGCCAAGAATAATCCTCGTGTTGTTTTGAAATCTCAATTTGAAGCTTTTAGGGATATCAAGCTGACATTTAATGTGGTGGTAGCTGAGAGGCATGCCCAACAGATTCTAAAATCAAATGAAAGAATCCAAAATGTTCATCAAAGCTAAACGTAAATGTCCACAGTTCAGCTACTTTTTATACATATTGAGCTGAAATTTGGTGTGATGGAATTGTTGCTTTATATTTACTTTATTTTATTTTATTTTATTTTATTTTATTTTATTTTATTTTATTTTATTTTATTTTAGATTCATTAATTTCATTAAAATCTAAATAAATTCTGCATAAAGTAGAAAAAATACAAATCACAAATAAAATGAAAGCTAGCAGGAAAAAGAAAAATGTCCACTCTAAAAACAAAAAAATATTTAAATTCATTAATTCAGTGGTTTAGAAAAGTTTTTTTTTTCTTCACACACTTACAGCTGCATGACAGATATTTACTTTGTCGTTGCTCTAACTGCTCATCTTTTATCACCAAATGTGCTTCCCATCCCAACTTGTCAATCATTTGGGGGGTGGCCAATCAGGCTCCAGGGGTGCTCTTGCCACCCTGGCCACCCCTCTGGCTCTGTGATTTATGAGTCGTTTTTTTATACCTCATGACCATAAATGAGGGTTGAAATGCAGTCGGACACAACAAACCAAACCAACACCCTCCTCTTCAAAACCGTGCCTTAACATGTTGTTGGTGGGCGGAGCTTGCAAGTTGAGGAAACAAGCTCAACTTTGTTCCAAGGATGTAGGCAAGGCCCTGGTTTGGGCTGTACAGGGAGCAGAAATCCTGTAAAAATGACCTTGACACCCTCTAAAGAAGGCCTGGGGAACACAGTCCTACGCTCTCTCCAGATCTACAAAACAAATGTCGAATGGAGCGTAAAACTACCAGCTTTGCACCGATAAAAGTCTGGTTTACTGTTCCGTGACCCGGACAAATGTCACACTGCTCGTCCTGAATCTGAGGTCTGACAAGAGTTACTGTTCCCAACGAGACACTCGCTGCTTGTTTTGTTCTGAAAATATCCAGTTTTTGCACATGTGGATTTATTTACTCTGCATCAGGAATGAGTATTTATTTCATGTTTTCTGCTGATATTGAGCTTTCTGTCGCTGACGCCAACCAGTGAACCAAGTTAAAATGTCAGATTTAGCATTTCTGGGAAACAAATGTAGCATTTTTTTTTTCCTGCTTCCCACCTGGAGTCTTAACATGTCCGGGGTCAGCAGCAGGTTAGCTTTGGTTCCAGCATCACTGAGCACCTCGTTTCCGTCTCCTCACAGTCATTTTTCACATGCGGCGTTTTTCCCTCCGCCTCCACTCAAGCCCGGGATATTGTCACCGTCGCTAAACTCGGCCGCCCGCGGTCGGACGTGAATAAATCTTGCAAATTAGGTTTGAAGTGGCCTTTTTTTTTCTCTCCATTCGCTGAACTTGACAAGGTTAATTTGAACGTGTGATCCTGCGTTCTTGTCCGCACTCGAGATCATTTCAAAGCCATGATTTTCATGTGTCAATCTTTTCTGAGGAGACAAAAAAACACTGTATAATCTGAATATTACAGCTTGTGTCGGGCGGACGTAAGCAGCAGCGCGCCGGAAGGTTTGCGTAATCAGGCGCTGGGAACGTAAGGGGTCAGATTTTAATCGCTGGTATCATCCCCTGACACTGTCTTCCTCCTCTTCCTCTTCGTCAGGTACCTACTTCACACACGAAGCCAAAGGAGCAGACGACGCAGCAGATGCAGACACAGCCATCATCAACGCAGAGGGTGGCCACACTAACTCCGATGAAAAGAAGGAGTACTACATCTAATCCAAACAGGACCCCCCGCCCCGCCCCGCCCCCACCCCCCAGACTCCGGCGTCCTCCTCGGGGACGTGGAGCTGGGTTTTTTTCGGGGGGATGTGGGGCAAGGGTTTGACAGAGAGCTTTTAATTTGGGAGAGTGTTGAGAAGTCGAGGTGGGATTTTTAAAGAGAGGCCTGGTTTTAAGCCGTCGTTTAGTCTAGTCTGCAGATGTAGATGGAACGTTTCGTGTGTTTAAATAAAAACTCAAAAAACAGGATTTAAAAAAAAAAAAAAAAAAGTTGGAGTTTTTCAGTAAAAGCGAGCGGAGGCTGGGTTGGGGGTGGGAGGTTGCGCTAAGCGTTGCCAGAAATCACTGTAGAGAGCTTCACCATTCAACACCCCTCCCCTCCTAACTGCTGGTTCAAATTTTATTTACTTTCACCATTTGCAGAAAATTCTGTGCCTTGTTCTGATTCTTTATTTTTTTGTTTTGTTTTTTTGTTCTCTCCACAATTTGCATCTGTGTTGATCATCATTTGCATAACTTCTTCGCTCCCTCTTGTTTAGTTTTTTTTTTTTTTCATTTCATTCACATGGTATTATCAGTGCGCTGTCGGCTTTTGTATGAGAGTAAAACTACACAGCCACTTTATTCCTTTCTCTAAACGCGTCCGCACTCACAAATCCTCTCCTGCATAACAAAAACTCTTTCCAGTATACTGTGATTTGTCTCAAGCCATTTCTTCCCTTCTCTTTTTTCCCCCCCTTCAACTTTGGACAGCTCCAAAAAAAAAAAGACAAAAAAAAGAGAGAAAAACAAACAAAAAAAAAGGAAATGCATGGAATGCTTCATTGTACAAAACAGCATAAATGAGACACAGGTTTGATGTATCGGACTTTCAGCCACCAAAACCCAAACAAACAAGAGTAACGCGATTTTCAACGTATCCGTTTCCTAAAGGGACAGTTCAGAGGTTTTGAAGTGAGGTTCTATTAAATGGTTATGTATAGTGAATATCTTACCTGTTGAAAATAGCTTTTTGAAAGAGTTTAAAGCTGTCTGAATTGATGAGCTAATGGCTAGTCAGAGCAGAGCCACTGCTGACGTGAATTACTGCCTTCTTAAAGGGATCCATGATTACGTGTAACATTAAACGTTATTTGATAAACATTTACTGTAAAACAAAGACTGTAACAATTCTGTAGGTTTAGTTTTTTTTTAATAAAAAATATATCACACGGACAACACCATTTTATTAAGTTCATGGACAGAAGAACCTCAGTTTAGCCTGTTAGCTTTTGCATTAGCGCCAAGCTATATATAGTAAAAAATAGTTTTTCAATTTCAAAAATAAAAATTCAGTTTCAAAAACTTTTTATTTTAAACAAATCTTTTGGCCCCAATTTAGCTCCATAGATTAGCCATTAGCTAATCACTCTGATCAGAATTAAACTCAGTTTATTCAAAGTTGCGGAGGGGTTGTTGGAGAGGGGTTAAGGGAGTCGTTGCTGGTTCGATCCCCCATACAAGCCCGTCTCTGTCGTTGTGTCCTTGGGCAAGACACTTCACCCCCTGCTGGGGGTGGTCAGAGGGGAGGGGCCTGTGGCAGCCCCGCCTCGGTCATTTACCATCATGGGTGTGTGAATGAATTATATTGTAAAGCGTCTTTGAGGGTCTTGAGAAGCAGTACATAAGACTAATGCATTATTAGTATTAGTAAGACTAATGAATTAGTATTCTGATTAAAGTGAGGCTGTTCAGAACCATTCAACAGAATCCCACTTTAAAATGTCTGAACTGTGACTTTAAACTAATTTTCTTTCTTTCCCTCAATATGCTGCCATTTTGTTTTAGTTTCATTTTCCTCTGTTTGGCTGATATATTTGCCTGTACCTGCCAGGGTTTTTTTTAAGTTGTAATGATGAGTTTTACTTTAATTTCATCTCTTCTCAAATTGGGGATATTTTTCTTATGAAAATGTTAAAAGTGAGATGATATAATTTGCTTTAATGCCTTTTTTGGCTCATTTTTAGACAGAAGGCCTCAGTAATTAAAACAAAGTCCTGTTACAAAAAAAGATTTTATTATTGGCCAGAATTTGCTGGTAAAGTGTAAATAACCTAAAGGAGTAGACAGACCGCCTTAACCGATTTGAAATTGAAACGTGTTTGATTTACGTTTAAGATCCACGAAACATCCACGTCTCTCCATAAGTGGGTTCATCTAATCTCATAAACACAAAATGTAAAATCAAGCCAGTGGATTCACAGCTGTAATGTAAACTAATCCTTACTCAGAAATATTTTTTACAACTTACTAGAACTCCAGTTTGAGTACCTTTGTGACTTTTTCTTGTATCGCGCTCATTGTGAGTTTTGTCGACCTGTGAATCAGATAAATGTTGGGGAAAGGAAACAGAAACGCTCTGAGAGACAGATCAGTCGTTCCACCTCTGTTACATCCACTAGAAACAGTTTTGCATTGTTTGAAGCGGCTTTTGAATGCTTAATTATTTCACATTTTGCATGTCTGTATGTGCTTGAAAACTTTTGTTTTGTTTCTGCATCTCCGTTGAGCTTCGTGCATCAGCTGCCAAAACTGAACAGGGATCAGTTTGGTTGTGCCAGCTGGGGGGGAGGGGGGGAGCCGAGGATGCCTAAAGTCAGTCTTTGCTTGTAATTTAACTTGGTCCTCATGTTGTGCTTCATGTTGTTTATCCATGGTTTGCACTAGCGCCCTGGCTGGTGGCATTGTTTGTGATTCTTAAGTTTTCACACAGCAAGCAACACGCTTAATGAGTCCTTTATATCAGGGGAGCTGGAGGCTCGGGTGGTGGTGGGCATCTTCCAACTTTCAAACACTGACCGTGTGAATAATGTGCAGTTTTACTTCACGTATCAAACATTTTACCAACACAAATAGTTTAAATGTATATTATCAACACTTTCAGCTGAAGCAAACATTAATAACACAGATCAGTTAGTTTGTGTTGCTTAAGTTTCTTTTAGTTGGATTATATGAAAACCGTCTAAGGAGAGCATTTTGTGTGCAAGATTACATCTTTTTACTGCACTGCAAAATCAAACCGTTCACATATTTTAAAATAAAATCCTCTATGTATTGTAGTGCTCAGCACTCCTCTATGTATTGTAGATAAAAGGTACACTTGGACGATTTCCCAGACAGATTCTTCATTTAAACATCTAAAAAGTTGTA
The DNA here is from genome assembly GCA_032275365.1 of Anablepsoides cearensis. NCBI lineage: Eukaryota > Metazoa > Chordata > Actinopteri > Cyprinodontiformes > Rivulidae > Anablepsoides > Anablepsoides cearensis. Next base: position 3,156,917 of record JAUBOC010000028.1, on the reverse strand, counting down.
AAAGCTCAGCTCCAGAGTCAAATCAGCGGTTTTCAGTCTGAAATGTATGGAGGACCAAAACTGTCATAATAAAAATAAAAGCAGAAATATATAATTGGACCAATAAATTTGCTTATAATTGTCCAGTTTAATAAAAAAGGAGAACTATATCTTATGTTTTATAATTAAATTGACCTGTATATTAGTTTTCCAGCTTAGATCCAATAAATTATATATTTTAGCACAAAGGCAAGAAAGAAAACACTTACCTGTGTCTTTGTTTGTAACTAAACCTTAAAATTTTAAGCTAAACTGAGGCGTCACAAGCATGCACAGTAAATCTACACATGGATCCTGCCTCCTTCCTGTCGGTTGACCAATAGGAGCTGACCCAATAAGCTCCGCCCTCATTATTTGCATAATGAGGCAGAAATGCATAAGGTAAGGTAAAAAGAGGAGACAGAGAAATGTAAAATTAACACATGGAAATAAAACTATAATTATTTAAGAGACAAATGTACAAGTTAAAAGAAAAACAAAAAAAATATGTATTTTTATAAATATTAAAATGTAAATTGTGTTCTAAAATAAATAGTTTGTTGGAAATAGGCTGGAAAAATGGATGTGAAGGCCAATTAAATTATAAAACATGAGGTAAAGTTCTCCATTTTTAATTAATTGGTCAGTTTTAAGTGTATTTACTTAAATATTGGTGCATTTATATGTTTCTGCTTTTATTTCTAATTATGACAGCTTCGTTCCTCCATACATCTGATCAAGTCCATCTCTAACCATCCACACTGTGGTGTTGAAATGCTGCTGCAGATTCCAACATATAGAGTAGCTGATATTCACTGGACTGGCTGCGTTTCAGAGCAGCATCAAACAAACCAACAGCTGTGTTCCTCTGATTCATTCAGTGATAGAGTTGAGCCCAAATCAAAGACATTTTAGGTCTTTTTTTTTTTTTTTTTTTTTTTTTTGAAGTGGCAGACCAAACCGTTTTTAATAGTGTTTTAAGGGATTACTCGAGGAGTGCTCGGCTCTGGGACGGCATATTAATTGTTTTGGGTTGTAAATCAGTGAAGCAGAAAAGTAGAAAATACCGGTCTATTTCTCAGAACTCTCAGAGAAATAAATAAATAAGATCTCTATCGCACAACAGAACCAACGTTCCGATTATAAACACAAAGAGACGATTGTTTAAGCTTCCATTATGGGTCCTGTCTTCAAACTAGAGCTCTTGTAGGAACCTGTAAGAGCTACTTGTGCACAGTTTGTGCTGGGAAAATACCTGCCCAACTCCCAATTACCTAAACAAGTTTAGTAAAAGTTAACTTTCACAGCTCAGCAAAACACATCATTACCAATTTAGCAGAAGAATCCTTTAGAAAATGCTTCAAACTAACTTGGACCTTTATAGCTAGAAGTTTGCAGGGATTTTTTTTTTTTTTTTTTTTTTTTTTTTTTACAATTGTTTTGTGGCTACACCTGTACACATACAAGTAACTATAACTACTGATAAAACTGTGTTTGTTTGAAAGTGACAAATATTCAAGTGGATCAAATCTTTTGTTCTTTCGTTTTGACTCCTTTTTCCACTGAAACACTGTAAAAAGATGCTGTCATCTTTAATATGGGGTCAAACACTAATTTTAGTTTCCTGTGAAACAGAATTAGGATTTGTTGGCGTTGCTTGCTGTGTATCCTCTCATTTCTACCACACGTTCTTAGAAAGACATCATTTCTTTAGATTTGCTAAATGTTAAAACGCAGTTTGCAACACGTTACCTGTGAAATAGCTTTAATATATCATGATCATGCATGGAGACTGCGTTCAGACTTTTTCCCACGTTGAGATTTATTTTTTTTTTTATTTAGGGCTGAAGGTTGACCAGAAGAATTAGACGATGTCTTTAGAAGAAACTATCTACAAATTCTTGTGCGTATTAATCGTCGTTTGCGGTCCTAGAAACAAGGCAGTCAGGCTGTAGCTGAGCTTATAATTTCTCATTGAACTTAGCAGTTGTACATAGACGTTACAGAAGGGTGTTTCCTCTGAAACTTGAGCTCATTTTTAAAAGTCACATACAAAGTACCACCAAGTTTAACACTGTATGCTGATGACACTGTTTTGTGTTTGTGTTAAATGGATGGGTGGGGACGGGGGGTAGGGTAGGGGGACCGATTAGGATAGATGTTTCACGGTCTGGTGTCTTGATTTAAAAAAAAACTAATAACTGACTTGTTATTGTTGCTTTATGGATCACTGAGCAGATGTTGCATCGTCTGTTTGGCTGCAACCTTGTGATTTGTATTTTACGGCGAGCACCACTCTGCTTCCATGACGAATGGCAGCTTCCATTTAAAATCAGAGTCCAACAAACGTACTTGTCAATAAAGAAACAGACCTGAAATAACGTTTTCTCCCTTATGGCCGATACATTTTCATTTAATTTGTGAACATCGATTATGACCAGTTGTGTTCTAACATGAACAGAACTTAGTGCAGACATGGATACATGTGTTGGTACCCTTCTACAAACTTTGAGGTTTGACATGCGTTTTGGTGAACTTCAAACTAATGTTTTTCTGTTACTACTAGAGTCCTCTAGGGTGTTTTTTCATGATGCTTATTATGATTCAAAAGAGTGATGGATGATGTGACGTAATCTGACCTCAGAGTTTGGCTTTAATGGATTTGGATGGTTTTATTGGCACCTTTTTTCAACCACTAACACTGTATCTGATCAAACTGAGATTGCATTTACTCTTGTGTCCACCTCCTGAGAGGTTGGCTACAGTTTTATAATATGTGACCCATCATATCGAAATGAGAATTAAGTCTAAAAGTGGGATGTGGAGAAATAGGCAGGTAGTTTTTAACAGTCTTTGTTTCGCTGGTGGGCAAAAAATGGTGCCGTTTCTGCCTTTAAACATTTCCAGATGCTGCTGGGGGCTTTTATTTTGAAAACGAGGGTGTCAGACGACTTCCTCCGGTTCTTACCGGAGCAAGAACAAGAGGAAGAACTTATTTTCTGTAAGTTTGACACCCTTACAGAAAATAAAAAATTATTAAAGGCTTTTCAGGAATTTCAGGGTCAATCATAACCGGGTTAAAATGTTTGCAAAAATTGCATTTTTGTCAAAATATAATGAATAAATGTTTTGTCAATGTTTCATTTAAATGAACTGTCTGAAATATAATTTTTAAAAAATAGGTACTTTTTTTAACAGTAGCAAAAAAAAAACTGATTTTGCAATAAAAAATGATTTTGAGGAAAAACAATTTAAAATTTTGAGTTTTTCCCTGCGAGCTATGAAAGCTTTTGTTTCTTCCCAGCTGGGAAACCTCAATATTCAAATAACATTTGAGGTTTCCTCTTTATATCAAAACATCCTCATAAAAATTACATCAAATTAGGAATTTGACATTTTGACCAAATTTAGCTTAATCCTCATTTCGATATGATGGGTCACATATTGCCAACTGAAAAGCCGTTAAAGGTAAAATGCTACCAGAACATCTCCAGAGATACCAGTAATCTTCATCCTAAGCTCCTCAGACATCTTTTACCTTTGGTTTCTCTGCTCACAAAACCAAACTACCCAGTGGCTGTTTGTTCCCTTTAAACAGGCTTTAAGGCAGCTGTGATGCTAATTAATAAGGTCAAACAGTCTGAAACATGAGTATAATGCAAGTATTATTGGTCTCTTTAAGGCCAACAACAATTCTGTTCATAAATATAATTGTAAAATAAATATTTCCAGAATTATTTTTTCCAAATCCAAGCAAATATTTTCTGTTTTAAGGGTACCAACAAATGTATTTAAATAATTATAAATATCTGAAATTGGAGCACGTAACAGAATGTTAGGTGACTATTGTTTTATTTTTGAAGATAATCCCTGTAAAAACAAAAAAAAAAAAAACTAAAAAGCACCATGGACCTACGTTGTAACTGAGGTAGTTTACTCCACTTTCATTTCCTTTGATAATGTCCTGTCTCAGGTTCATGCGTTGCTGACCGATGTGACTGCATCTCAGGTAGAATGCAAAGTTTAGGCCCCACCTGTCAAAGACATGAACAGCATGTACAATGCATCCATCAAACTGAGAAGTGCAACACGTTCTTTTAGGTCCTAAATTGGTGAGATATTTTGCATATATGTTGTACATGTTTTCTGTGTTTTTCTTAATATTTGGTGCACTGTAAAGATGTGTTTAAGTATTGCTTTTTGTTGACATATATCATAAAGAGTACAATGTTTATCGGAATGAAGCAGGATCAGAAACGTGTTGTGGCCGTTACTACTGTCACCTTCTGAATGCTCCACAGCCTTTTGAAATTCTTTTAATTTAAAAAAAAAACAAAAAAGGTTTGATTGTTTTCAGATTGTTCTTTTTTGTCTCTCTCTCTCTCTGCTGTACTTGAGAAATGTAACGTGTATCAATGGAGAAAAAGGAGTTTCACATTCCCATACACATTTTGTATTGGTTCATAAATAGACATTTTTACAAAACAATGAAGAGTTCTTGTCTTAATAAAAAGAGGAAAAAAATATTAATGTCCAAAATAATATGTGTTGGATTATTTTGTTTGTTTTTTAGGTGAAGTACTAAAATGCAAAAAAGTATTTTATCTTTATGGTTGACTGCAGGCAGAATCTTATCTCTGCAGACGAGTAGGTGTTTCCAAAGGAAAAGCTTTTTTTTAAAGGACACACCTGATTGGATGAGCAAAACAAAGGGGGATACTCAAGGACCACCGCCTGATTGGATGATAGGTGTTTCTTCATATCATTAGCTTACATTTCTAGCATCATTTAGTTTCACAAACATCAGAGGAGTGGGAATAATGACCAGATTATGTGAGCTGCCATTTCTATATGTTTATATGAAGATGCCATGTAGAACCTGGTGTCTTCATTCATTATTTCTTCTTTCAACAAAGTATATTTGGTTATATTTTAAAATAAGAACATCAGTTTTTTTTTAGATATTTATAAATATGGAGGGCTAAATGATACATGTGACCCATCATATCAAAATGAGGATTAAGTTCAATTTTGTCAAAATGACCTAACTACATTTTCAGATTCCTGGCTTTAAAAGCTACATTTTG
>JAUBOC010000028.1:3077293-3094448 GCA_032275365.1 Anablepsoides cearensis | reverse complement strand
TTTCTGTTCCCTGGTACCTTTATTCCCCAATAACCTCTACTCCCCTGTACTTATGTTCTTTGGTACGAATGTCCTCCAGTACCAATGTTCCCTAGTACTTCTCTTCCCCAATAATTATGTCCTCCTGTACCTATGTTCCCTAGTACTTCTTTTCCCCAATAATTATGTCCCCCAGTACCTATGTTCCCTAGTTTTTCTCTTCCCCATAATTCTGTTCCCTGGTACCTCTGTTCACAGATAACCACTGTTCCCTGGTACCTTTGTTACCCGATAACCTCTGCTACCCTGTACTTATGTTCTTCCGTACCTATGTTCTCTAGTATTTCTGTTCCCAGATAACCTCTGTTCCCTGGTACCTGTATTCCCTAGTACCTCTGTTCCTTAGTACTTCTGTTCCCTGGTACCTCTGTTCCCCGATAACCTCTGCTCCCCTGTACTTATGTTCCTCTGTACCTATGTCCCCCAGTACCTATGTTCCCTAGTACTTCTGTTCCCCAATAATTTCTGTTCCCTGGTACCTTTGTTCCCTAGATAACCTCTGTTCCCTGGTACCTGTGTTCCCAGGTACCGTTGTTCCCTGATAACCTCTGCTCCCCTGTACTTAAGTTCCTCTGTACCTACGTATGTCCTTCAGTACCTATGTTCCCTAGTACTTCTCTTCCCCAATAATTATGTCCCCCAGTACTTATGTTCCCTAGTACTTCTCTTCCCCAATAATTCTGTTCCCTGGTACCTCTGTTCCCAGATAACCACTGTTCTCTGGTATCTTTGTTGCCCGATAACCTCTGCTAGCCTGTACTTATGTTTCCTGGTCAGGCTGTTCCGCCAACCTATGTTCTCCAATAATTCTGTTCCCCAGTCCCTCTGTTCCCAGATAACCTCTGTTCCCCAGTAATTGTGTTCCCTAATATCTCTGTCTCCTGGTACCCTCTGTTCCCTGGTACTTATTTTCTCCCATAATTAATAATGAAAGTCTGGTAAACATAGGGATGGGTGCACTGGAGGGAACATAGGGATTCTGAGGAACATAGGTACCAGCAAACATTGCGGTGTCTGGGGAACCATTTGGGTTCCCTGGACCTGGTTGTTTATTAAATTACGTGGGAACCTATAATCTTTAACATGGGTGTACCGAGGAATATGTGTACCGTTAAACATAGGGATGACCCCTTTTATTTGGTAAGACGTTGATGTCAGGAGTTGTTGCAAAAGATACACGAGGGGCGAGCTTTCTATAGAGCTGTGGACACATAACTACAGTATTCGCTCATTAACAGTTTGGTGACTCTAAACTGTTAACTATTGCTAATGTTAGCACTGGCGTATTGGAGCAAATTCAAGCTCAAGCTTTTTTTAAAGAGCTGAATTTCTTTACATCCTTAGCAGAAATCAGGCTCTTTTTGGCCGATTCCGTTAAATATTTGAGTGTTTTTGTTTGTTGTTTTTAACATTTTGATTGTTGCTTTAACACAAACATTGTGTAGCAAATTAATGGAGATATCTTATCATGTTTTATTGATCTGTGTATAATATCTCATGAGTGTGTGCACAGGACATTAGTTTTAGTTGTTTTTTTGGGGGCGAGGGTTTGTTTTTTTTATTGTTGTGAGCTGTTTGGCTGTTTTGCAAGGCTGGACTTTTTTGTTTTAATTTGTTGTATGTAATTTGTGTCATTTCAGGGAGGTTGTGTTGTTCATGGGCATTTGTCATTTTTATTTTAAATATGAAATATTACCGGTCATTCTCACTTCACTTTTTAGAAACACCAAATAAGAACATTTTTCAAATCAAAAAATAAAACTTGACCTATAATACAGTTTGCCTTGTGATGTCTGAATTACGGTGTGTTTTTCACTTATACCACAAATGTTTTCAGTTTCTATGGCTCTTGTCACTTTAATTTCAGGTTGGTTTCTTGAAATAATGAAGCTGTTTCTATACCTGTACTGTGTAAACGTGCTTTCACTTCTCCTAAATAAACTTTAAAAATCAGAGCTTGTCTGAATATTTTTTTAAAGAAATTCAACATTCCTCGAATATTTTGTATATACACTCACCGGTCACTTTATTAAGTACACCTGTCCAACTGCTCCTTAAAGCAAATGTTGAGTCAGCCAATCACATGGCAGCAACTCCATGGCTATGGCCAAGATGACCTGCTGCAGTTCAAACCAAGCATCAGAATGAAGAAAAAAGGTGATTTAAGTGACTTTGAACATGGCATGATTGTTGGTGACAGACAGGCTGGTCTGAGTATTTCACAATCTGATGATTGTTGAGATCAGGATTTCCGTCTGTGACTCACCTTCGATCTCCCCGAGTTCGTTTGTCTGAGAACAGCTAAACTGGAACTAAAAAGCAGGTTTTAGTTTTAGGTAAATTTATGTCACACCAGATATTGAGACAAGACAACCACAGCAATTAAGAGCTCTTAGAGAGACGGCAGAACAGTCTGTCTGAATCTGTTTTTGTAGTCAAAAGCTATTATACCCATTCAGACAACACCCAGAGCTCTGCTTTCTGTTACTTTTCAAGGACAAGCTCCTGATTTATGGTTCTTATCTGACTGGTATTACGTAGCTAGTTTTGGACTCCCTCTATCCAACTGCACAAGAATTAACAAATAGTTTATGCAAACGATTAATACTGATTATAAAATCAATATAAATTATTCAAACTATTCTGCAACTGACTGAAGCTGTTTCCACTGTCTCTGGGGCAGAGCTTTGAGTTTTAAACAGACACCTTATGTCTTCTTACTGTTAGCAAGTTATCCCATGAACTAATGACAGGTTCATAATGAAACTCTCAGGAATTCATAAGTGAACAAGTATTTAGAACTGTTTAACCTCTGGGATCAATCCACAAAATAAGGGACTACAAATAAAAACTACAAAGATGGCTGCCAGTTATAGACACATGGAGCTACACGGATCTACATTTCCTCCTTTTGGGGTCTCTAGACCCCAACTGCTAATTTCAGTTTTCCCATTTATTTGTTTTTAAATATTGTTTTAGCTTAACTTGTGTTATTTTGTTTGTTTGCTACAATTTGGTGATTTTTAGCTTTTAACAAGAAATTTCTGCTTTAACTTCCAAGGAACATCCACATCTAATAAATGTATTAATGATTTTTGTGTTTTAGTTACCATTTTATTTTCTATGGTTTTGCTTCATTTAGCTTTTTCAGCTATCTTATTATAGGTTTCAGCTATGGGGTTAGCATATAATTAGTTCTTAGTCACAATGTTGGCCATTTAAGGTGTGGTTATCTAATTTTGAATCTATGCCACAAAGGATTAAGGCAGTTCTGAAGGTAAAAGGGGTCCAACCAGGTACTAGCAAGGTGTAACTAATGCTGGTAAGTGAACGTTTGTTTAGTTTTGTGGCTAAAACTTTAAAAATTGTTAATCAGGATCTTTGTCTTCTTTATGTAAACGATTGTTTCAACTGAATTTTATAATCAAAGTGGGTTACAAGACCTTGTGTGGGTGAGTTTCTCTTTGGTTTAATGTGTGCTCTGGTTGTTTTGGACTCGCTGTAGTCATTGCATTATGTGCCTTAATTTCATTAATGACTATTTTGGTCAAAAATAATGAAATAACAAAGTGTATAACACCTTTATGGCCAATATGCTGTAAATCTAGGGGTTTTCTATAAAAAAATTCACTTGGTAGTTAGACGGTAAACAGGAGCTGCTGAGCTCTTGATCTCGGTCAGCTCCGTTCTTTGCTTCCATGTTAAGCGGCCCGTTTCAACATCTTGACTGAACTGGACATCTCTCGTGTTACGAGCAGAATGTACAAGTGGTCAACACGCACCGCTCTGATTCGCAGGCTGAATGCTTGGCCGTGGAAGAGATGTAATTCTGCAGACCTTCTCTCTTTCTGTTTCAGTCGAGCTGCAGGGAGTTCATTCCATACGTGTCAGGGGGTGTTGTGTTTCTGGGCCATTCCCTTCACCCTCCCCTCCTCCTCTTCCATCGGCTCTAATCCTGTGTGGGATATCTGTGCCAGCCACCCCTCAACAACTTTTAAGGACCCTCTCTTTAAGGGTTGGGTGCTAAGGAGGCATTCAGCACTTAAAAAATAAATCTCTGATGAACATCTCTGGTCTGTTTAGGTTGAATTTATTCCCAAATCTTGTCCGTCTCTGATTACAAGTCCTTTCTTTCTTTAATTGGCAGCTGTGATTGTCCTCAAATTCCCAAGCATCTAGCGCCACCGTGGGGTTTACACCAAATGTCATGACATTTATTTAATGGAGTGGCCCGACACTTGATGCCTACACCCTTTGTGTGGGATGGATAAATCCCTAACTTTGCTTTTTAAGCTATCCTTGAAGAGCTGGTCAATTCCATCAATTATCCTTCAAAATAGCTTTCATTTCAGGGGGTTTGAAGCTTCGGTTTGTTCAGGCGTTTGTGGCATCTTGAGAACAAATTCCTGTTACTTTTGTTATTTTGATTAATTTAGGTTAGGATTAGTAAAAAAGAGCAAACATGAAAAATCTCTGCATGCAGGCCCAGAGAATCAAGACATTGCTGTCCTTTGGCAGGAATAAGTAAGGCTGAGTCATCAGGTCAAGAAGTGAAATGAGATTCTCCTCTTGGCTTTCACAGGTTGATGAGGAGTATGTGAACATTTACACAAGACAGGGGAGATCTGAAAACCTGCCTCTGCAGAGACTCTTCTTGCTGCCTAATGCGACCCCGGGGTCGGCCCTCGATCCTGGAGCTTTTCACGCGTCCTGCTCCTTACCTCTCCAGTTACTTCCACTGTCCTCCGGCAACAAAGACCCAACTGACTGCCCTCTCCTTCCCAGACCCCATCAGCGTGCGTCCCCCCGAGATTTGTTTGTGAAATCTCTCCAGCATCTATGTAAATTAAGTGTCTTGTGTAACTTTGTAAACGAGGCCGTTGCTAATTAAGAAAGGGCTACTCAAAGTGTCCAAAGTGGCTCATGTTAATGTTGAAACTCTACCCGGCGTCACACTTATAAAGGAAGGTTTCAGTGTGTGTGATCTTTGAGTCAATATAAGGCCACAGAGTGGGTCTGTCCTTCGATGCCCCGAGTTTTCTCAACTTTAAGCAAATCTGATGACAAATCGGAGATTCGGTTACCCACATAGCATAAATTGTATGGCCCATTTCTGGCCCAAACAATACACTAAACCTTCTAACACTTAGCCCAGATACAGCAATGAATGATGGCCCATGCATGGGCCTGCACCACATAAACCAAACTGCAACTGGGCCAGTTATGGCATGCCATATTAAAAACAGGACCATCATTGCCAGACCTGGCCCACATCCTTTTGACAAAGCACTTTCTATGGCCCACATCAAGAAACAGAAAGAGAAGCTGCCAGCCTGAGGACCAGAGCAACGAGGCAACTATCGTAAAATACTAGTTACGCAGCTCAAAGCGATTACCGTAAATGCTAGGAAAAGCATGCAAGTAAACTTAATACATTGACTGAAATTTACCACTGATTTTAGTCCGGACAGAAGTTTGGACTGCAGTCCATAACTTAAGGAAAGGGTGTCAAAATAATTGTTACTGAGGGCTACAAGCATTTTAGTGGCCCTCAAAGAGTCAGTTCAACTTAAATGTTTCGTGTTTAACTTCAACAAAACACAAAACTTCACGTTCCCGAACACCACTAGCAAAAAACCGAGCTCTACGTGGTATTTCCTGCATAGAAACAATGTTTTTACACGTCCTCTTATTATAAACACTGATAAGTACTACATGTACGACTGAGAAAATGCGAAATAAATAATATAGAAAAACTGATAAAAGTAGGAGAGATTTACTGACTTGAGATGGGGTGAGTAGCTGCCGTCTTTTTCTAAACCCTTTATATGACAGTTAATTCCCGCTACAGTGTAAATCACGACTCGTAAATGGGAAATTCCCACTTCCCAGTACAACTGGGCTCCAACAAAAGTAGTCGTTAAAAATGCAGCGAAATGGAGATTTTAAACAGCTACTTTCATCGGCTGACGACTACTTTTGAAGCCTGTGCCCAGAGACCTTGAGTTTGACGCATTATTTAAGCAATTGTTCAAATGAACAATATGAGATTAATGTTGTCTAAAGGCTACAGCTATGCGCTCTGACTAGCCATAAGCTCGTCAGTCAGTTCAGAATTAAATGCTTCAAACTGAGATCCTTTAAAGGGCCATCTAAAACAGGTAAGATACTAATTGTTAAATTTTTTTTCCACACTAGCCCTAGAGGTCTGTTCAAATGTCATCATTCCAAAACTAATAAAAGCCTTTGTGTTTCCCACCAAATTCTCTGTCAAAGACATATTTTGTCATCATTTGGCACCTTGCTGGCATTAATGACAGATCCTGCTAAAAAGGATTGCATTCCTCCCACATGAGAGCCTCTTTGTACCAAAACATTCCTCTCTCTCTCTCAATTAAAAACATTTCTGCAGACATTTGTCCATTTCCTTCTTATCATTTCCAGAATCCCCCGACCTTCCCACTCTCTCTCTCTTTCTCTCTCTGTTTCTTAAACCTCGCTCTGTCTCAGTTCACAATGATCATCAGATTCTTGCTGTGTCCCTCCCCTCAACCCTCCTGGCCCTCCCTACCTGTCCCCCCCTCTCTCCCCCAACACACAAACCCTGATCTCAGATTAAGTTGAACACTATCCCTGCTAAAGTTTGCACCTGCTTCTTTTAGGCAAAGCTCGGCAGAAACCCTTCAATTTTGCCCTTCTGCTCCCTAAAACCTTCAAACAAAACAAAAACCTCTGGATTCTTGTCCTGGTGGTCCCGGGGAGGCAGAAGGTTTGTCCATCAGTTCCATCAGGACACCCAGCTGCTCTGCATACCTCCCATCACCTTCGCTGCCTCCATCATCACCATCATCCTCAGCTGGATGGGACGGCGCTGCGTAGAAACTACAAGGTTAGACCTCTGAAGAGCTAGATGTCCATTTTTTGAAGGCAGGTGAGTGTAAAATGTTTTCTATTTCATTCGAGAAATGTGTAAAATTAATTCCGAATCAGCATTGGCCTAATTTGAATAATAAATCTGTGTTTTATTTTTAGCATCCTGGTTAAAAGCCAATAAAAAAAGAAGTTGATGGCGGTTAGATAAGACGGGGATCTTTCTTTTGACATTTTTTGATGAGAGGCTGATGAAAAGTCTCCTAGCAGGTGTGCCCACTCACCTTGGCACATCTTAGCACAATTTACCTTGAGGCTGATCTCACATATTAGATGATTAGTTTGATCCTTAATGCACTGGAAGTAACCCCAAAGGGTTCTGATTATGCCAGAAATACCCCAAAATTTCAGAGTTTTCAATATTTAACTCTTCCAGATGAAGGTATTTGATACAGACATCATTTTCTTTTTCAGTTTTCTACTCAAGCATTGCCTTCATCCTGATGACTGGTGTTTAGTTCGACAGAGACTAGATTGACACTGGCTTTACAGACACCCAATCTTAAATGGTAAATCTTGATTTAAAAAGTTTGCAACATGCAAGAAGCCTTGAAAAACATTTTTTGGGGGCTATTTTGATTCTAGAAATGCACAAAAAAAATCAAATTGGCATAAATTAATTTAAAAAAAACAACTGTTAAATGTAAACTGTTCAACTAACATTGCATCAATTTTTTTTGTGTGACTTGAGTCCATGGTCTTATAATTTTCAGAGAGCCAAAATTAAACAGCCTTGTCAAATTACTGGTTAAAAAAATAAACAAAACATTGGAGCTTCATCAGATCAGATTCTTTAAAAAAAACGATTCTTATATTATAAGTAAGCTATCGAACCAATAACAACCACAGACTGCAGGTAATATGATGGCGTCAAAAATGTTAACTGACCTTTTAAAAGCCTTGACTTCATCGTAATTTTGTAAAATAAAGGTAACATTTTTTGAAAATAGAAAATGCTTTGACTTAAAACCCAGAAGCTAAAATCGGCAAACAGCCTTTATCTGAGGGAGAAAGTAAAAACGCTGATGAGACTTGCTTTCGAGGAATCGTTGCGTCAATATATCAGTGGATGTAAAACTAAATTATTTCTGACGGACAAACCGGCAAATTAAACCTGGTGACGTACCAACTGCTGGGAGCTACGTCTTTTATTACAACCTCTGCTCAAACACGCAAAACATCCCAAAATGATGAACATGAATTCCTTAGAGTTTATTTTCAGTTAGTCAAACAATCAACTTTAAAGCTACGTATATGGTGACAGAAAAATCCGCCAACTTGGCTGCGCGTTCAACTTTCCCAATGGGAAGCCGGCCAAGCCCGACACCGAACAGTCCCCATGGGCCACTGCGAGGTCCTTGGCAATGCATAACCTTCTCACTTAAAGCCATTAGTGCCCCGGTGTTTACACTCTGGTTCCTTTACCCAACAAAGCATGGTTGGATCCCAAACAGGAGTAGTAATGAGGTCCTAAGCAGCCCGGCGGCTTCAGGCACCGAGACGTCAGATGGGGAGTGGGCTGGTCCCATCAGCTGCAGGGGACCGAGGAACATAGAGACCCGTGGTCAACCGTTGTCGGCTCACATGGGACCAAGAGCAAATACGATCCCAATACATTGTTCCGGCTTGCATAATGGGGCCTTTTCAGGGACCCTCATGGGAGGCCTGGGAGCCTGATCTTAAAGAAGTAACGTGGTGCTGGTTGGATGGTTCTCCCTCCTCTCTGCTTTGTTAAGCAGCCTTGTTTATGAGAGGCCGTCCGATGACTCACATCTCCCCGCAGCTCCATTAGCTTTAAAGAAAAACCCAACACAGATTGAGTAACAGAAGTTCAATATAATCTCTCTCCTCATCTCCCTTTGTGTTTTCTCTTCCTTTTTTCCTTTTTAGAATGGTCAGACGCTGCTGTCCACTCGTTCTGCTCCAACTCTTCAGCATTTTTGCACAAATAGAAGGTACCAAGATCTGCCCAAATCTTGAAAAGTCAATTTAACTAGCTTTGAATGATTAATTATTTGTCTTCTTTTTAGCTTTTACTCAGGATCTTCTGTATCCATATGGACCAGGTCATAGGGATCTAGAAACCCCTAAAATGGACGATGGGAGTTCAGCTGAAATTACTTTGCTCATCCCCTTCATTTTCTTCAACATGCACTATCGTTCCATCTACGTAAGCCTTTCTTAAAGCTGGATCCAACATTTACAGAAAGAGATATCTCAGATCGTTTGAAATGATGTTCTGTTGAAAGATCATCAGGTTTTACTTACTTGTTGCATGTTTGAACAAACTTGTTTTGACGAGCTAAAGGCTAAGAAGGCTAACACCAACTTTAATTATAGTCTTGTTAAACTGTTTCTATTGAGACAGGAACTTCATAGCAATGTTTTATAAACATTTATATATGACTGTTAACGTCATATTACGCAGTATTTTACATAAAAGTGTATGGGTATTTATTTGCCTGTGCAATTAGACAATTAGTTTTAGCAAGAGCTTTAGCCTTTTTGATGCAACTTGGGTTCACTTCCAGCAGGATTACATGAAATTGACAGCAATGTAAAGCATTATAGAGTAGTGTCGTCATGAACTGCTTTGATTTTTTAGATTTGGGTTGTTTTAATAGGACAGCAATCAGCTTTTGCCTTTGCCTGGCTTGAATTAGCCATTAGCCCATGAAACTAATTGCAATGAAACTTAGCTCTTTTTTTTCAAACTGAGGTCAGTTGAGATAATTCTACATAACCTTTCCCCAGAACTAAACTTCAGACGATCTGAACAATCCATTTACGCCAACCTGTTGTAATAAATAACTTATGATGCTTTCTTTACCCCTAAACAGGTCAACAACAACGGGGTGATCTCCTTCAACGTGCAGGTTAGCCAGTTTACCCCAGAGGCTTTTCCTCTGAGTGACAGCAGGTCCTTCATTGCTCCGCTTTGGGCAGATGTGCACAACGGCATCCGCGGAGACGTCTACTATCGAGAGACCACCGAACCGGAACTGCTGGAAAGGGCGACGCTGGATGTCCGAAAGCATTTCAAAAACATGCCCGCCTTCACGGCCACGTGGGTCTTCATTGCAACGTGGCACCAAGTTACCTTCTATGGAGGAAGTCAGACAACCCCGGTAGAGTTCAAACTTGGTCAATTTATTCCAAAAAAGTGATGTTTGTGAAGGAAAACTGGTGATTAGAATGTAGCATGGTATTGAAGCAGCATATATATGTAAAGTTTGAATCCTAAAACAACTTTACCTCTTAGTGACAGTTAAAAAAAATGTACAGATTAATAATGCAAAGATATAATTTAATTCAAAAAAGTTGTTTCTTTAACAAATGCATATTTCCAAAATGTTAAACAAAAATGTTGCATAATCTGTATTACCAAATAAAATTTGAGCTTAATCTGTGTAAAGTTGACCAAATTTGAAATACTTTATCTCTGAATGAGTTAAACAACTGTAGGGTAAGAAATATAAATATTTCTCATTTGATTTGAAACAAAATATTTCCTAAATTTTCCGCTTATTGACAAAAATGCATTTATTTAGTCATTATACATCATTTTTGTTACTTGTCGTTAATTAGTCTTAATTTCCTCTTTTAAAAACAATCTGCCGTTGGGTTAACAGGTGAACACATTCCAGACTGTGCTCATCTCAGACGGCGCAGCTTTCTTCAGTATGTTTAACTATGGAGAAATCACATGGAGCACAGGAACGGCCAGTGGTGGAGATCCTTTAACGGGACTGGGTGGAACAACAGCTCAGGTAATTTTACAACTTATCAAAACTCATATCGTGCACATAAAAATCATTCATTGTTATGGAAATTGCTAACACCTTTTCCCATTTTAGGCAGGTTTTAATGGTGGAGATATTGGTCACTTCTTCAACCTGCCTGGATCGCGGTCCAATGATGTTGTAAATATCGAACAGACTACAAACGTCAACATTCCTGGACGCTGGTTCTTCCGCATAGACACTGAGCTGATTGATCCTGCCAATGGCTGCAGCTACAATGGCAAGTTCAAACTTTAAAAAGCTGCTCATGTTTAGGTCTACAGCTTCTTCTGTTTGGCTAACATTAAATTCAGTTTCATAACATCTCTGGATGTCTTCTCTTTACCCCTCTTTAGGACGGTTCTACAGACGAGGGGAAATCTTCTGGTTGTCTGACCAGTGCTCGCAAAGATGTCGCTGCCTTGACATAAACAATGAGGTGCAGTGCCTAGAGGCTCCCTGTGGGCAGTTTGAGAACTGCGAGCAGCAAGAAGGAGCCTTTTATTGCCAGCCCACTCGCACCAGCACTTGTGTGGTCTTTGGGGACCCCCATTATCACACCTTCGATGGCTTCCTCTATCACTTCCAAGGCACCTGCTCCTACCTGCTGGCTCGGCCCTGTTGGGAGGTGGCAGGGCTGCCCTTCTTCAGTGTGGAGGCTAAAAACGAGAACCGCGGGGTAGCCACTGTCTCTTGGCTGAGAGACGTCACGGTGGAGGTGTATGGTCATCGAGTCTTGATACCAAAGGGCAGTTTGGGCACGGTCAAGGTTAGATTATTTTCACGGTTTTGGACATTAATCTCTTTTTTGTTGAATTCACCCTTTTAGGTTTTTCTGTGTTTTGCGCTTTAGGTGGATGGCTTGGTGAAAACTTTGCCTGTCCAGCTCGAGCTCGGTGCAGTGAAGGTTTACCAGTCAGGCGTGGCTGTTGCTTTAGAAGCAGACTTTGGACTCCTGGTAACCTACGATGGCCAGCACTACGCATCCATCTCCTTACCGAGCTCCTACTTCAACAACACCTGTGGCCTCTGTGGGAACTATAACGATGACCCTGCAGACGATCCTGTGCTTCCAGATGGTTCTCTGGCAGAAAGCGTGGTAGAGTTGGGCGGCAGCTGGCGAGCAGAGGACACAGACTGGAGGTGCACAGATGGCTGCGCTCAGAACTGTAGCGTTTGTGACCCCGTTACAGAAGCCATGTACTTCCGCTCAGACTACTGCGGGCTAATCAACAAAACCGATGGACCTTTTCGAGACTGCAGAGCTGTGGTGGACCCAACAGTTTTTGTGTATAGTTGTGTGTATGACATGTGCAGCAACAGGGATAACATGACCACGCTGTGCCATGCCATCCAGGCCTACGCTTTGGCCTGTCAGGCCCTTGGCGTCACCATACGACCCTGGAGAACTCTCACCTTTTGTCGTAAGTACTTCCCACCAATTCATACTAATATTCTTAGCCATAATGCATTAGCAAACAAACTTCCCATTTTTTGCTTTTAGCCTTTTCGTGTCCAGAGTTCAGCCAGTACCAAGTGTGCACCAATGCCTGCCCAGCTTCCTGCTCAGATCTCACCTCTCCTCTGTACTGCGCTCACCCTTGCACCGAAGGCTGCCAGTGTGACTCCGGCTACGTTCTGAGCGGCGGTCGCTGCGTGCAACAAGAAGACTGTGGTTGTGAGCACAACGACCTCTATTACCCCCTTAACCGCACTTTCTGGGCAGGCCCCAGCGGCGAGGAAGGGGACTGTTCCCTCCGCTGCACTTGTGGCTTTGCTGGAGAGGTTTCCTGTTTTAATGAGTCCTGCAAGGACGGTGAAGTGTGCATGGCAGAGTTGGGCCTGCTAGGCTGCTACCCTCGAAGGGAGGGAGTGTGCTCAGTTACCCAGAACTCTATTGCATCATCCTTTGACGGCACCTTCCTGTTAATCCCAGATGACAGCTCTTACTACCTACTAAAGCTGTGTGGTCCGATACCATCTAACGGCTCAATGGTGGAAGTGAAGATAGGCAAGAGGCTGGTGAACAAAGATCCCGCTTGGAAAAGACCAGTGATCGTAACAGTAGCTAACCTTGAAGCACAAATGGGAGGATCTGATTTTGATACAGTAAAGGTTGGTATTTTTATAGATTGGGCAGGTTTATTTTTATACAGTAACTAAAGCTTTTGCACTTTTTTGTGCCCCAGGTGAACGGTGAACCAGTGGTTCTCCCATTTGTCCACCCAATGGAGAAAATGATGATCTACAAGGCGCCAGGAAATGCTACCGTAGTGGAGTCTCGAGGTCTCCTTCGTGTCCACTACACACGCCAGGGATATCTTAACATTTCTCTTTCCACCATCTTCTACAATGTTACCTGTGGTTTATGCGGCGTCTTCAACAGTAACACCACAGATGACCTGCGTCTCCCCAACGGACGCCTGGCGGATAACATTGAACAGTTCGCCGAAGGCTGGAAGTCAATTGCAGATGACCTCACTTGCAACGGGGATTGCGATGACCTGTATCGCATGTGCACTGACCTGCGTCTTTACCAAAGTCCTTGGATGTGTGGGAACATCAACGACCCAGGGAATAGCTCTTTTTTGGCATGTCATTCAGTGGTTAATCCCTCGCCGTTCTTCAGGAACTGCTTGTACAACATGTGTGTAAAAGAAGGAAACCGTTCAGCGCTTTGCTCTTCGCTGCAGGCTTATGCCACAGCTTGTCAGGATGCCCAAATAGGCCTTGCTTCCTGGAGAAGTGTCACCAATTGCCGTGAGTAGATATTGTTTTACATGAAAAGGATCATGTTATGCTCTTTGGGGCTTTCCCCTCTTCTTTACAGCCTATTTTTCATTTTAAATGCCTGCAAAGTTACAAAACCTAAACAAAGGAGAGCTATTCTCTCCTACAGAAACAAATCTCTTCAACTCTGTCCAGGTTTTCTTTTCACTTTAATCACTGAGTCACTGAGGATTAGTTCCACACATCTCCAAACAGAATTAAAAGCTCACATTTGACCATTTCTGACCAGTTCTCTGAAAATAGCAAGAGACTGAGTCTTTCAGGAGTATTAAAGGAAGCTTTATATTGATAGTTTCATATACTGACATCAAGACACTCATTCAGCAGTTATTCTAGTCATACATATTCACCATAAAAAATGTTGTTTGAGTTGATACCCAAATACTGATATCAAAGGTTTTCTCGCTACCAACCTTACCATCTCCCTACACCACATTCTCTTTCCATTTCTTGTTTCAGCTCTTCCTTGTCCAGAGAACAGTCATTTCGAAGAATGCACAACGGCCTGCCCTCTGACCTGTGCCAACCTGGATGAGCCTGTGGAGCCATGCCCTCTGCCGTGTCAGGAGGGGTGCCAGTGCGAGGATGGCTTTGCGATGCGGGACGGCCTCTGCGTGGCCCGTAGAGACTGCGGCTGTGTGAGTCACGGACGCCTGCTGGCCACGAATCAGACTTTCTGGACTGACTGGGAGTGCCAGGAGCGCTGCTATTGCAACGGCTCCGACAACAGCGTGTACTGCCAGCTCGCGCCCTGTCACCCTGAGGAGTACTGCCAGGAGAACGACGGCCTGTACTTCTGCCTGCCACGCACCGAGGCCTTGTGCGTTGTTGCCGGTTATGGGCATTTTTTACCTTTTGGCGGCATACCGTTTGAGCTCCAGAGTTCCTGCACGTTAAGGATGGCCACCACTGTCTGCGGGGGCGAGAACAGGGAGCACGCCTCGTCCGGTGAATCCTTTCCTCGGTTCAAACTGGCAGCTCGTAACGAGGAAAGAGACACGGGCCAGGCAATCTGGGTGAGGGGCTTTGTCCTGGAGGTCTACGAGTTTGAAATCGAAGTGTCTCGGAGCTACAAAAACACAGTTACTGTAAGTATACGAACATAATAAGGGTACAGTACTGTGTCAGTTGTGTCACCATTTTCTGTTGTCTTTTAAGACATTTGCTATTTTTTATCCAAAATGACATTGCAGACGTATCAGTAGAGCACCCTATTGAGGAGGCACTCAGTTTTATTGAAAACCACAAAGACCCCGAGTCGAATTAGGTTCAACAATGGGAAGTGTTTGGGTTTTTAGTTCAAACATGGCACTGGTCATCATGGGTAAGCATCTCTACTTCAGTCTCATCTGTTCTTAAAGATGTTCCAGAAGTCTTGAGGTCTTTTCACCTTACTTATGTGACAGAGATGTGACTTATATGACATGCACATCCTTCATTGTAGAAATCCCCTGTTCACATGCAGACATTCCCCTTTGACATCACTTCCAGTCAGTTTACATGTGAATATCTCAACTGTTCATCTTAGCAATGTGAATATTTTTTGCAATAACTTATCAATGTTATCTTTCCAAAAATGCATTCATATTTTTTGCAAAAATTTGATGTCACAGGCACTTTAAAGATCCAGTTAACATGGTTTTATGTGGAACTTTGTTTTTTGAGTTTGGGACTTTTTTATGCCTGAATGATTCATAGGTTGGAGTTAAGGGTTTTTATCAAATAAAAGCCTTCATTTGTAAATGACAAGACCGAAAAAAATGAGGAAAAACAGTAAATTTAGTTTTTCTAACTGGCCTGTGAAGGTCGTAGTTGTTTGCGAGGGCCTGTTATTTTTAATCAAGCTGATAGAATAACCAGTCAGGGGCTGAATTCCTCTTTGATTGGCTTAAGGAGGATTTAATTTCAATGGCCATCTTTTATCAGGCTGGATTGGGCTCAGACAAAAACTCTGACCCTGAGCGACATTTGGACAAGGTTCACAAACCGACTGAGAGATCTGAGGAGAAGTGGCGCACACTTACACTCACCCACACACGTGATTTTCTGTTTTTCTCCATGATCTGTTGCTTCCAGAGTTTTATTGACGGGTCAGTAAGTTGTGGCAGTCGTTCAACACCTGGGTTTCCCCACATACTAACCCTTTAAATGATTCATTCAGGAATGTTTTTATTCTGAGTCAGTTTTTTTCTCCATACTCAGGTGAATAAGGAGCGCTTGTACATTCCTCTGAAGCTGGGTCCAGGAAAGGTCAACATCTTCACCTTGGGGATGATGCTCATCCTGGAGACGGACTTTGGCCTGAAGGTTGCGTTTGACTGGAATACTCTCCTCCTTTTGACTTTACCCAGAGACCGTTACAACACTTCCTGTGGCCTCTGCCAGGGCATGCCCCTGTCCCCGCCCACCCTCTCCACCACAGACTGGGGCATGACCTGGGCAGAGAGGGACACCTTCTGCCAGGTGGGCTGTGGAGACTCGTGCCCGCGATGCGGCCTCGGAGAGAAAAGCGTAGTGAACACCGCGGTGTTAGTGGCAGACGACAACGGCGACGAGGAGAACGGCGTCATCACGAGGATACGGTTCTACATTGGGGACGGGCTCTACGTGTTCGTGGAGCCCGAGGCGGTGAGGCTGTGTGGGCTGATTGTGGACCGAGGGGGCGCCTTTGCGCGCTGTCACAGCAAGGTGGCGCCAGCGTTCTTTTATCAGAGCTGCCTGCAGGACACCTGTTTGGATCAGGGAGCTCAAGATACCATCTGTAACTGGCTTCAGACCTATGCCAGCACCTGTCAGAGCCAAGGAGTGCCTGTAACTGGCTGGAGGAGTGACACGCCGTGTGGTGAGTGCTTTCATCTTTATTCAAACCCAGGCTTTCACTGCATTTAGACAAAAACACATTACTGCCCATGCAGGTGCAAATAGTGTCAAATATATTGCACTAAATAGTCCAAGAGCTTCTGTAAGAGCAATGTAAGGTAAATGCAGAGGTCTTATATACCTTTTCATTGCTCTCAGTTTCACTTTACATGAATATTTCCAAGGAATCTGTGGTTATTTGCAGCAGCAGCTAGCTGTTGCATATTCCTTGCAGCCTGGGACACTTCTGGCAAAATTATCTTAATACTTCTGCTGGATTAATGCAAACCTGATAGCCCTGTTAGGAGTGTTTGCATAAATCATTGTGAAATTTACTTTTAGCCAGTGGCGGATCTAAGATCTTTTTGGAGTAAGGGGCCATCAAAGGGACACAGTATTTGTAGAGGAGCCAAATATTTGTTCAACATTCTTGACACAAAACCCTGGTTTTGGTAAGGTGTAGACATTTAACCAGTCACACACATGTTCAAACACTTGTATGTGGTCTAAAAAAAAACTTGCACTGTAAATTCTCCTTACAAATTTCACATGCATGTTTACTGTAATTAAATAAAATAAAATCACACATGTGAGAAAATCCAGCCATCGTTTGTCAGTTGAAAGACTTTTTGCAGGATTGTTCAGATTTTCTCTAGCCTGGCCCTCGCCTTCCTTCGTAGTTCCGCTCAATTCTAGTTTCGCTTCACTGCTACGTCTGGGATTTCTCCCATAGACAAGGATTTTATCGGGAGCAT
>JAUBOC010000028.1:3040491-3055649 GCA_032275365.1 Anablepsoides cearensis | reverse complement strand
CTGGTTCTGATTGGCACCGGAAACAGTTCCCATTTTTCACGCAAAGCATCATGGGAGCTAGGAATAAGGTGGATAAAGATGTTTTCTTTGACTTTTTGTATTTGAAGAATAAACATGTCAGGCATGTACAGGCACTTTAAGGACTAACATTTTCCTATCAGTCAAAATGAAAATCCACATACTGCCAGGTGTTGTTTTAATATAGATTTGTTTTCATCTTTGCACCTATTTCATCTTAAATGTTGATTTTGTTGTCAGGGATGAGGTTTGGGAATCAAAATGTATTTCTTGGTTTATTACGGAACATCTGGGAACTGGTTTGTTGTAATAATTTGAAACTCAACAAGACACAGGACTTTCAGAGAAAACAGATTTTCCTTTGTTGACACCTAAAACCTAGAAAACAACAATTAGAAATTTGAACTTTTGTGTTATGGGTTAAAATGGAAGGTACGGTATGTCTCTTCCAAAAAACTTTTTTCTTTCTCTTCCAGAAAAGTGAGGTTTTGTGGAAAATCCCACATTGAGACATTTCACTGCTACTCTGAGAACCAGGGTTACACAACCAGTGGTGGGTCTAGGATTTTTCTAGTAAGGGACCATCAAGGGGCCACAATATTCATAAAGGGGCCAATTATTTGTTCAGCATTCTTGCACACAAATCCCTTGTTTTGGTAAGGTGTAAATATATTTAACCAGTCCCACATTTAAACACTTGTAATTTTAAAAAAGCTTGCACCGTAAATTCTCCTTACCAATTTTACATTCATTTTTACAGTACATAGATTAGATAGAATACTCTCAAACACACAGCATGTTAGAGAATCCAGCATGTTAGAAAATCCAGCCATCATTGAAATACTTTTTCTGCAGGATTTTTCAAATTTTAGGCACAGAAAAAATCTTCTGTCACCTTGATTCATAATGGACATTTCTATATGACTCATTAGTGCCTCTAGTGTTTGGACCTGGAACTGCATCCAGCATCAACACTCTTGGGCAAGGGACAGATAAGTGACATGACAGGGGCACTTCAGGGGGCCAATCAAATTTCAGCAGGGGCCAAAGCCCCTGTGGCCCCGCCCCTAAGTTTTAACCTGGCAGCAATGTTGGGTCGAACTATCTGTTGGCTCCTCAGAACTTATCAGTATTTATAGTGAATTTGTATATTACTAGTGAAATCATGCATATGACAATAAATATTTATTTATTAAAACAGAAAGCTTTCAGTTTGTTGCTTTTCTTAAATTGACTGTAACTCTCACATTGAATCAGAAAAATTTTATTTCTTTAGGAAATATAAAAGCTTAACCAAAACCCTGTTTAAATATCAAGAGATTATTTTTGGCCCAAATGTAATTTTTATTTATTTATTTGTAAGTGTTTAAAACAAACAAACAACACATACAAATCAGAGCTGGGTTCAGCGGGTTTGAACATGTTGTTGATCTTGCTTTTTGTCTCAGTTCAGCGAGGTTACAGATAACACGAATGTGACTTGAATGTTTTCTGCTGAAATGCAGGTCAGGTGTTACGGACGGACTCGCTTTCCTCCCACACCGGGTCTGTTGTAGCTCCATGGTTACACAAGCTTGTAGGTGTGTGTATTTATAGGTGTGTGTATGTAAAGTCTGAATCACTCTCTCTGTGTATCTGTTACTGCAGCGTGCTCCTCCGAAAAATGTGGAATATTTGGTCTCTTTCTCTTTGTTTTGCCTTTTAAAGCCAGAATTTTAAATGGAGATCTTACGTGACCAGTTTGTCCCGAGGCTAACGGCTCTCAGCTATTGCCACACTAAACTGTAGATCTTTAAATGTAATTAATTTATAGCCACTTTTATGTTTTCCAAAGCATGTTGGCTGTGGCTGAAAAAGTCAACCAGCTGAGTTTCATTAAAGTGTCTGCGACATAAAGTTTTTACAATAAATATGAAGGCATTTTTGGAAAGACAACATTAATATCATATTACAAAACAAATTTCACACCGCTCAGGTGAACAGTTTTTGAGATATTTGCGTGTGAAGTAACAGGAAGTGACGTCAAAGAGGAACGTCTGCATGTGAACAGTTGTAAACATGTTAATGTTTTCTGGTCTGATATTCATAGTTGGGTCTCATTTAAAATTTCTAATATACCTCATTTTACATCTAAAGATGTTCTTTATTTTATGGACAATTTGGTCCCTGGTGTTTCTGATATCATTAATCTTGTAATCATTTTATGTAAATATTTCATTCATACTTGTAAATGGAAAAATACCCCTCCATTGTTCACTGTTTTTCTAAATTACTTTGTTGATTATTTTAAATCACTTAAATATGCCTCTAATTCAAATAAGAAAATTGCCATAATGTATGAAAACATTGCTAAGTCCTTGCTGTTTTAAATATGATGCCTATGCCATGTTTTTGCTTTTTGTTCTATTTCACTTGTTTTTTTTTTGTTTTGTTTTTTGTTATAAAACTAATCATTTCCTGGTTTGTTCTGAAAATTGTAACATTGTCAAATCTACTCTCCTTACTTGTTTTGTACACAACATAAGTTTTCAATAAAAATAAAACAGAGTGTTACTAAAATGGCTAACAACTCTGACTGTAGAGAAAATTTTATTTTGAGCTACCATTAAAGAGAAATGTAAAAGCTCAAACAATATTGTTTCAATAAACAAAGACCAGAGAGTTATCTTTTTTAAAGAGTTTCCCTTTGATGTCACTTCCTGTTTCACTTTGACTGAGCCAAGTTCAAAAGAAAATAGGCCGGTTTTGAGACAAAATGGGTAAAATATTAAAAAATATGCTACGTTTCTTATATATAAAGATGTTTACTTTTACTTTATTTGAAGAATATGCACTTCACAGGCTCTTTAAAATCTGTTCAACGGCTCATGAATATTTTGCTAACAGACAAAAAGAGTAATACCAATTGTTACCAATTATTATGTACTCATAGGCTACCATATATAGTACTCGTGCAGTTCTGGCAGCCATATTTTTATTTGCGGTTGATTAGCTTTGATGGCCATTTTAAATCAGGTTGACCCCAAATAAAATAATAATACTGCTTCTCTGATGTTATGGGGGTGCATTAGTGCAGTTTCTTAGTTTAAACAGTTAATTTGTTTTCTATGAGTTTAGAAGATGTCTTGCAATTTGTTTTTACTTTTTTTTTGCACAAAGTCTCAACTTTTCCATAACTGGCCATAGCAAACACTTACCGTCTTGCGTGTTGCCATTTGTCTGTAAGTTATTTGTTCATGCTGATGGTATGACATTCTTTAGAATTCAGTGATGAGGTGTAAAAGTTTTCCATGACCGCGGAGCTTATTCCCTGTCGGACCTCGCCTGGCCCCGAGGTGGGGAAGGAGCGCGTTCCCTTGAATGAAAGGGAACCACGAGAGCGTGCTGTAATTATCAGGGAGCGTCTTTTATTTTATTATAATGAACACACAACCTCAAGCCTGTGTGATAACTAATATTTATGTGGGTAAATGTTCTCTGTTGTGTTACATAACATCAGATTTGGAGCTGATGATTAATGGCTGTTCTCACAGGGTCAGACCTGGGGCTAACATGGACACTTTTCTCATGGTTTGTGAGATATTTTGCTAACAGGCAAACAAATGAACACAGATGCAGATATGATGGCCTTGGCTGCAAACAGTGTTAAAATCAAATATAAATTCAGCCGTATGAATTTCTGTATTAACACGTGAATGTCTTTATTTAAAACATCAACACGGTTCAGAGCCATGAGTTTAGAGGAGTTATTTACACAACTGTTGATAAGCCTCATTATGTAACTTAGAGGTGATAGTAGAAGTACAGGGACATGAAATGATTAATAACTTCAGTGTCAGGGCAAAGATTTTAACCCCTGCATGCACCACGGTTATAACAAATACTTTCTGAGAGTTTGATTCAAATCCATTCAGTGCCTTTGAGGAAATATTTTGCTAACACAAGCTAATTAAACGATCTCCTGTTGTTTATTTAAAATAACAGATGTGACCCTGAGCCGCGAGGATAAAATTACCTGTAACGAGGTTAAAGGAGGTTTAAAACGTTTACGAGGCAGCTATCAGAACCCTTATCGGACTCAGAAATGTGTCAAGTCAGAGCCAGAGTCTAAAGCTCAAAGTCTCCTTCAGTCAGACTCTTTACTGCAGATTTGGGCTCAAAAAAACCTGCATGAAACATATATTCCTGTTGCATGTTAGCAACATCAAACTGTGTGGAGTCAGATTTAATGAGTGTTTGCTGCACATCGGCTTAAAGCAGCCCAAAAATATGGAGGAAAATAAAGTAATCCTGACTAAAATCATAGGCTAACTGCTAATCCAAGCCAGGTCAAACAGTTTTAATCCTAAATGCTTTCCCAAAACAACTTAAGCTTCAAAATTTTATATTGATTATTGTGAAAGCTGCAAATTTTAGTAGCTATTTGTAAGTGTAAATATAGCAGTTCTTCCTGCAGAAATACATTTCTATTATAATTGTAAAATGTGAACTTAACTATGATGTAAAGGTTTGTAAATAAATAATTTTCAATATCTGTGTGAATTGTTTAGAATAAGGTTGTTTTAAGATGTAAAATGATCCACTGAGCTTAATTAGCTGTTAGCCTAACAAGTGATTTAAACTCATCTTTTTATTATTATTATTATTATTTCACCAATGTGAGTTTGTTTTGTTCAAAAGCTACTACAAATATTTATAGGCTAATATTTAAATTTAAACCTCACTTTGTAATATAAGTACTAGAACTTGAACATTTTACCAGAATCATTTAAAACTTCTTGATTCATTTTAAATTAAATTTAACATGACCTGAATCTTTACTTTACCAACTTAATTGTTTTATTTTTACTTCAATAAGTTTTTATGGAAGTATTTGTGCTTTTTCTTGCCCTGGTATTGCTTTTGAACCGAGAGCGTGTTATTTCCGACGACACGTAAACGCATCATTTCCTAGATGGGAGGGGGCGTTCACGGCGCTCAGTAAAAGCTGAAACTCGGCTCTTCTCCGTGTCAGAACAGCGCGAGCTGAACAGAAAACAGGTCGATAACTTGAGGGGGCAACAGAAGGACATAAACGATTCATTTGAATCTGATTAGATTTACCAAGTAAAAACACCGAGCAGCGGTCCGACAACATGCCGTCCCTCAGACACTCCTACACGGTTACGGTACCGGGACGACCCGCCGCTCATTCCCTGGCGGAGGAGCCCGACCTGCGGCGGAGGAGCCAGCCTCTGTCCCGGTCCATGCTGGTGTCCACCTTCATGGGTCTGATCCTCAACCAGGCCAAGGTGAGTCCAGAAATCACCTATAAATGCAATTTATATAAATTTTTAATGTATTTTAAACTTTAATTTTAGAATATTTAAAGATTTCTGCACAGCTGTCTTCATAAAATCACACCGTGCAAAAGTGTTAAACCAGCTCTAAATTCTTTATGTTGCTTCAAGGAATCTGATTTTGTTCAGCAGTTTTTAGGTTTAATTTTCCTAAAGTTTAATTATACGTTATTGATGCATGTGTTTAAAAAAATATAAAGTAATAAACACGTGTTAGGACTAAAACAAGTTTATCTTAGAAATCAGACAAGAACAATTTGGGAATCATATTTTGGTCTTTAAATATATACAACTATTGTGCTAAACTGTTTTAATTTAGGTGGTTTTTAAATATTTGACTAAAGAAATTTAAACAAATTGTCTGTTTGACAAACAGCTGATAACTAATAGCTTAAAGATCCAAATTAAACCAGTTTTTTTTTTTAAAGTTTTTAAGTATGAAGCAGCCAAAGTCTGAATTAAAACTTCATGGATCCCAAGAAAATCTGGGTTCATGGAGGAAATAAGGGATGATTTGAGACGTTTTCACAATAATAAAACAATAGGAGAGGGAAAATGGTTGCATTTAGTTTGAAATTATGCAATTTGATGATTTGTTTTCCATGAAAACAAGTATTATTTATTTATTTGTTTTTTTTTTACATAAATTAAAAAGTTAAAGTTAAATCTTTTGTTGAAGGTTGAAAACATTCTTCAAGTTTTTCAGATGAGAAATTCTGAAGAAGACAGACAGAACTGAACCTAAGAGGGGTCAGGAACCTGCATCAAATGACCAGTTCCTGTGTTGTGTTGTTGCGTAACAGGAGGGAGAGAACAGGTTCAGACAAGTCATGGCACCTGCAGGTTTTTTTTTACTGGCCTGCAGATCGGCCCACAGTCAGCACTTAGTCCTGGTTCTGTGGGTCTAAAGTGTGGACCTCCAGTCACAGGTCGACTCCTCCGCGCTCCTTTAATTAACAGCTTTATTTTAGTAACCAACCAATTAGTTTGAAGTGACGAATCAGCAGCTGAGTCAAACGTTGGAGCGACGAAACAATGACGTTAAATCCAATCAGAACATCCCTGAAGACCCGATGGAGTCTCATTTTAAGTTAAGCACGAGTCACAAATCAAGTTTCTTGTCAAAAAATACGTTTCCTTTGCTTGAAACATGATTTAAAGACATCGTTAATCCTGTTAAAGTTTTTCATTGAAGCTCATTTTGTGCTTGAGTAAGAAAATGGCTAAATTTTGTTTCAAACATAACTACTGTTGTTTTTTTTTATTTAAAAAGGGGTCTAAAGTAGCTAAATTTACCAAAACTGTTGATACGTAAACATCAGTATGATAACAAACTGCTTGGACTTAAGGATACCCACATGTAATCCAAATAAATCTGGTTCAAATGCTAAAAATCCCATTATTGCGTTATACTGCACATTTTCCTATCAACACAAAGATATTGAGTTAAATTTTGCTTAAATTAACGAACATAACCAACTGGCTGAATGACAAAAACGCATGCAGTGTTTGTCTTAAAGGAGTAGTTCAGCTCTTTTGAAGTGGGCTTCAGGAGCTCTTTAATAAAATCATCAGATTTCCTCAAACCTCTGATTGAGGCTTGATCGGACCCACAGTTTTGATGTTTGCTCTGGTTCTGAGTGAGCGGCGGCGCTCAGGTTTACTTCCTCTCCGTCACGCCGCCTCCAGCCGCCGCGCGTCGCAGGTTTCAGGACGTTATGTTCTCTGCTTTGATGTCCTGCCTACAGGCGGCGAGTTCACCTGAACGCATCGCTTCCTCCGGTTTTTTGGCCCGAGCCTAAATTAAAATCAGGAGGTTCCTGCTGTGTGGACCGGGCCCAGCTCCTCGCCTCGCTGCGGACCATATGTCCACATTTTAAACACTGCAGTGAGGGGGGAAAGAAAAGCACTAGATTTCAGTTCGGATGTTAAAAGCAAATATTTTATTCATTATTTTCAGGGAGATCTGAAAGGACAGGTGGTAAAAAACAAATAATTAACGAGGACCAGGACCCGAGGTGTGAAAAAGGAGCTGATGCTGCTGCTTGGTTCCTGGTCGACGCCTGCAGATATTTGTGCTTCCGTCAGTTTGTTGCTGCCGGAGCTCCTCAGGCGTCAGCAGAGGCGTTGATGCGTTTGAGTCGTTCCTGCCGGCTCATCACGTTACTCAGTTACTACGCCCACTGAACCCAGACGGGCCGCAGGTCACGGACCTGTTGACACCCTCAGCACAAGCCTGCATGGAACTGTGAAGTGACGCCGTTGAGTCTTAAACAGAGATTACTGCATGGAGAGTAGGGGGCGGAGTTACACTGTACTGTTACCGCCACACCAAATTGTACCGTAATATCTGCTGAGCTTTAGATGGACGGCTAATGTTTAAGAGTTTCACTACAATCTGTCCAGAGCAACTTAGTAAAGTGTAATTCCCAAATTTAAGCCAATAATTTTGCACATTTTGGAGGGATTGAGCTCAATTATTTGAGATGTTTATCCGAGTTGCAGCCATGTTTGCATCGGCTGTTGTTGTGGCGGCCATTTTGAATTTATTCGTCTCCAAATCCTAAATGGTTATAGATGTTTATCCAATAATTACAAACCACACTAAACAAACGCTGGTTGAAGAATGGGACACCGTCCCACGGCTTTACGAGGAGGTGGGGCTGGGCTGTTTGTGGCTGCGTATGGTTCTTCCACATGCTGCTGAGGCTCCGAGTGGTTAAATGACTAAACCAGGGGTCTGCAACCTGCGTCTCTTTGGTCTCACTGTAGTGGCTCTTTGAAGATGTGACAAAAAAAATAACACAATTCTATTTTATTTTTTTGGTTTTTATACTCAACAAAAATTAATTTGTATGTAAATATGTGATCAAAACCTGTTGATTAGCTCATGCTAGTATGTTTAATTAAAAAACTTCTTTCTATGATCTTTATCTCAAATCCATCAGTACTACCTTTAAAGAATTTGAGGACTATATAATAAAAATTAGAAGAAATATATACCTAAATAGTTCAGTTGTACTAGTTTTTATGAAATTTGGTAAAAACTATATATAGTGTTTTTTTTGTTTGTTTACATGAATCTGGTCTTTTCATTTGTCCTGATGTGTAAAAATAATAATAAATATTAAAATTCACAATATTTTTTTTTGTTTTATGTCACCTCCACTGGCCATAAAGGTTCCAGAAAAGGCCTTGAATAGGCCCACGGACCACCAGTTGATAATCATAGTTGTATGTTGTTTTGCGGCTCTGGACACATTTTATTAGTGAGCCAGAGCGCAGAAATTGTTCTTTTAATCGTAAAGTTGTAGACACCTAATATGTGTCATTTCTTCAGATTCAACCATCCAAACAAATAAACCCCCTTTTTAAATCAAAATCTTGCACAGTTTGTAGGACTTAAGCTAAATATCTATAAAATAGGTTGAGTTGCAGCCATGTTTGCGTAGGCTAATGTTGCTTCGAGAATGGGGTCGTCCAAATTTTAATTGGTAATAAATGTTTATCCGATGATTTACCACACAAGATGAAAGCTGGTTTAACAACGGGACATCATCCCACAGCAGCGAGCAGCATGAGCTGCGTATGGTTCTTCCACATGCTGCTGAGGACGCTTGTTGAACTGTTTAATTAATGTGTGTCGTTTATTCAGACTTCAACCATCCAATCAAATAAAAAAAAAACACAAACCATGAGACAATAGTTGAATGAAAAAAAAAAGTCTTTCATGTGCGAAACCTACAAATGTGTCACCGTTTAAATGGAAATAAACAGGCTTTCCAGCAATGTAAGATTTACTAAGTGTTGTTGGGTTCCACTGACCGCCATGACGTCGTGTTTTGAAAGCCCTCGAACAAATTCCACACAGTCCTGCGGAGCCGAGTCACTAATTTCACCAGTGACGTGCGAAGGGCTCGTCTGTTTAATATAGAAACACGTCTTTCTTCAGTTTGAATTATTTTGACAACACGACTGCTGACTTGATGGGTTTTAGAGCTTTTTGTGATCGTCACGCCGGCAGATTCTTCCCACGGTTCTTGTCTAATTAGACCAGTTTAAACGCTTCATATAGGATTTATTTAGCTTTACGTTAAACCCACATAAACAAGCAAACAAATCTGGTGTTTATGCTTTAAAAGGAACACTCTGTTCCTCCGCTGTTTACTCCTGATGATTTATTGTTTGTTGTTGAAACAGAAGCACTGATTGGTACATTTGGGTGGTCCGACCGGACACTGGAATCTTCAGCTGACTTGTTGAGCATAAACAGGAAAGAAATGTGGATTATTTTAATCTAAAAAGATAATTTCTGTTAGTTTTTAAATTTTTTTTTTACATTTTTATTTTATATTTAAATACGACTGCGCAGCTCGCTGGTCATTTAGTTCCAAACCTAAGCGCAATGGAAAATGTGCCCATTTTCTCGCAACTTTCCTTAAATTTTGAGTCACCACATGGTTTCCAACAGTCATTACCAGGCTCCTATTAAAGAGCAGGGAAAGACCAGGATTAATACTAATTTAATGCTAATTTAGTTTTAATAAATCCTCATTTTTAGAATCATTAATCTGTAGATCAAACCGTCCCTGATGTCAGGTTTTCTTTCAGTGAGACGTGAAATGGAACTCTAGAGTTCAACATCCGTCCCTGTGATGAGCTGTCGTTACCATTATTAGAACTGACCAAACTCCCTCGCTGTAATTCTTAGATCAGAATTTGTCACGCTGGTTGCATCAGCTCAGCGTTGCTTTTTTTATGACCAAAATAAAAAGTTAAAAGAGTCAACATGAGCTGAGAAACGTGACTCATGTTGGATGAGTAATGAAGAGAAACGATGCTCCACGTTTGACAATCTGTCTCCTGAGCTTCTTAGAATCTATTGAATGTATTGTTTTTTTGTTTTTGTTTTTGAACAGAACAAGAGTCCTCAGGGTTTGGTGGGTCTGAAGAACCTGGGCAACACGGTGAGCCTCACTTCTCTAAACCTCCAGGTTGCTCGTTTGCTCTGAACTTTGCTCTGTAACTCTGTTTTTTTATGATTTCCAGTGTTTCATGAACTCCATCCTGCAGTGTCTGAGCAACACGTCGGAGCTGAGAGATTACTGTCTGAGAAACGTCCACCGCGTCGACCTCAAGACCAGCTGCAGGAGCAACACGGCTCTGATGGAAGGTAGGACCAGTCCCTGAGTCCCTGACCTTTGACCTGAGAGGCTCCTCAGCTGACCCGTGTCAAACTTTAACCACTTTATGGCTCAGTTATAGGTCAAATAAACTTGGCTCAAAACGTAGAGACGGGGTTACCTCTAGAATTTAGTTAGCAGCTGTTGTGGCTGCGTATGGTTCTTCCACATGCTGCTCAGGCTCCTGACTGTTAAATGACTAAACTTTTATACTGTCGATATGTGTCTTTCCTTCAGATTTATCCATTCAGTTTAATAAAAAACACTAAACGAGAGGCAATAGCAGAGAAACTCAATTCTTTTCAACCCACAACTATTTTTTTTTACGATTTATTATCAAGAGCTGTCGTTACAAGGAAGAAACAATCAATAAAATTCAAATTTCCTTCTTTTTTGTGCTTAGTTTGTTCTCCATTTATGTGTTTTTTACCGATTAGCTAACTTGATGCTCCCATAATTTACCACAGCAAAGAACATGGCTTTCAATAGGTTGAAGTATGCTCTGGGTCAAACTGAGCATAAAAATGTCACAATTTTATTTATTTTTTTGTAACCTAATCATCAATTCCTGCCTTTTCTGGCGGTTGATCGTCACCGTTTTAATAAAAAATGAATGAATTTTAATGTTTGCAAGAGAATTGTGATTTTTGGCACCATTTTTCTTACTATTTAAATAATATGTTCTTGCTAAAAGAACAACAGTTTGGTCTAATTATTATTTTTATCTTTTGTCTGTAGAGTTTGCAAAGCTGACTCAGAATCTGTGGATGTCGGTGAACAACGAACCGATCTCTCCGTCTGATTTTAGAAGTCAGATTCAGAGATTTGCTCCGAAATTCGTCGGCTGCAAGTGAGTTTTTCTCCTCTTTTAGCTGACGTTTTGTTTTCCGTTTTAACTCTGCACATTTGAGTAGGATCAGCAGGTAAATCTGTCTCCCTCTGCAGTCAGCAGGATGCTCAGGAGTTCCTGCGCTTCTTATTGGACGGCCTTCATAACGAGGTGAACAGGGCGACGCTGCGACCGAGGGCGTCCGTGGAGGACTTTGATCACCTCTCGTGAGTCGGCACCTTCGCTCATTTCCTGTGTCCAATAAGTAACCTATAACCTGAGACGTCCCTCAGATGATTCATTGCTGATAAAGTGAATTAAAGAAACTCCCAACCTGGAGGTTTGAGAGTAAACCTGCTGCTTTTCTTCGACAGGGACGATGAGAAAGCCAGGCGGATGTGGAATCTGTACTTGGAGCGAGAGGACAGCAAAGTTGTGGGTGGGTGCCTTTCAGCAACATTAAAGCTGAATATTTATCTTGAAAATTGACGTAAAATCAGAATGTTTGCATTTTGTTTAACTGAGTTTTTGTGTCCGGCTCTCAGATCTGTTTGTGGGGCAGCTGAAGAGTTCTTTGACCTGCACCGTCTGCGGCTTCAGGTCCACCGTGTTTGATCCGTTTTGGGATCTTTCTATACCTGTAGCTCAGGTACGAACACACACACACACACACACACACACACACACACACACACTGCATAACCATAGAAGAAATCCAACTAGAGAAATTGTGAAACTCTTTGAAAACACTACGAGCTGAAGACCTGCAGTTAAGTCATTAAACTATAAAAAAGCAGAACACTATCCAAAAGTTAAAAGTATCGAATTACGAGCAAAACTAACAACAAACGTTTTGCTAAAGTGGCAAAAAGCAAGCGAAACGAAACCGAACCAAGATGTCGTGTAAAAGAAACAAATAGCTACTTAAAAATAACATATTGCTAGCTAAAAGTAACAAAAGATCAGAGAGAATAAACAAAATGCTGGCAAAATGTAAAAACGCAAGCTAAAAATAGCCAAATAGTTAAATATTCAAAGGAACCTGAAGCAGCTTAAGAAGTTAAAAACAGAGGAAGTTTTTGAAGCAGATTTTAAATAGAAATTATTTTGAAATTTTTTTAAAAGATCTTAATGTGTTTTTACATTGTGATCCAAGATTGGCTAAAATAGTTCAAAATATCTGGAGGCAGTTAAACTTTTACAGATGTTTGGAAGTTTAAATAAGTAAAGAGAAACAGGATCTCCGTTATGTGAATGTCTAATGAACCTAAAACAGCACCTGGTCTTTATATAAATTACATTATAAATTATGTTTTGACCCAATTTCCACCTTGTTTTCTGTATTTTGAGACGTTTTTGTACCTGATCGTGGTTTTTATTATTGGTTTTCAGTGTAAAGTTTGATATTTAACTAAACTTTCTCTTTGTCTCCTTAGAAAAACTCAGGCGAAGTGACTCTCAAAGACTGCTTGAAACTCTTCACGAGAGACGACGTGCTGGACGGAGACGAGCGACCGGTAAAAACATGTGTTTTTTTTTATAAATTGATTGATTACAGTGTGATGGAGAGCTGAATAAATCTCACGGTTTATCTCTGTCTCAGACGTGCGACAGATGCAAAACCAGAAGGAAATGCACCAAGAGGTTCAGCATCCAGAGGTTCCCTCAGATCCTCGTACTTCGTATCCTTTTTCTGCTCGTTTCTGCAGCGTGACCACGCAGCTAAAGCGCCAATCTTCCTGCTAATTTGAGGGCAGATTTCCAGCTCATATTTGACCCTTTCTGACCTACAAAGCTGAGAAAAACTGAGCTCTTCCTCTGTGCGTGAGGCGGGTGGAATAAACTGGATTAGAAACCTTTTTATTCTAAAGAAAAATGGCTATTTTGGTGCTTTTTTCCTTTTCATTCTATTGGTTTGCTTTTACTGTTTTATCCTTTTATTTTCATGTTTTAATTGTTGAAAAGTGTCTCAAAGTCTTAAGTAAGTAAATCAGATCAAATTTGGAGCATAAACCAGGTTTACGTACAAGTCGAGTATAAATTACTACAGAGAACAGGTGCATCGTTTGGAACCAGTTTCTGTTCCTTAACTCATTTTTTCCCCTTCTAAGACCTGAAGCGCTTCTCGGACTCAAACGTTCGAACGAGTAAACTTTCCACTTACGTCAACTTTCCTCTCAAAGACCTGGACATGCGTGAGTTTTCAGCAGTGGGCGGGGGTGAGTACTTTACTGAGTATAATTAATCCCCTCCACCTCTCCGCCCCACCATGGTTAAATGACCGTTGTGTCATCTCTGCAGAGCGTCCCGTCTATAACCTGTACGCCGTATCCAACCACACTGGAAACACCCTGGGAGGCCATTACACTGCCTACTGCAGGAACCCGGCACTGGGGGAGTGGTACAGCTACAATGACTCCAGGTATCGGATCTCAACGTCATCGAGTTACTTTAACGTATCATCTTATCAGATTGGCCTAACGATGGCAGGACAATAAAAGTGACCTCATCCTTTCAGTACAGCTCAGTTTAATCATTTAATTATGTGTTTATAACTTTAAAAACCTGAAGGATAAAAGGGTTTCACTCAGTTTTTCTTCATGGTGTCTGTTCTCCACAGGGTGAGCCCCATGTCCTCCAGCCAGGTGCGCAGCAGCAACGCCTACGTCCTTTTCTACGAGCTGACCAACTCCTCCTCGCACGGCAAATATCAAACGTGTCGGCTGTGATCACCAAACGCTGGATCCACAACCTGCACTTACCTGAGCCTGCGTGGAGAGAGAGCGCCATCCAGTGGAGAGTATCCTGCCATTACAAACTGTGAACATGGAGCGCAGAAAAACAACAACTGGACTGTTTTCATCAGCGGTTTTGCACCAGCCATCTTTTTTTTTAGCTCCTGAATTTCTCCTGCCACCTCCTTTTTATGAATATTTAT
The DNA here is from genome assembly GCA_032275365.1 of Anablepsoides cearensis. Taxonomy (NCBI): domain Eukaryota; kingdom Metazoa; phylum Chordata; class Actinopteri; order Cyprinodontiformes; family Rivulidae; genus Anablepsoides; species Anablepsoides cearensis. The sequence continues at coordinate 3,041,342 of JAUBOC010000028.1, read as the reverse complement.
AAATAACCCGGAGGATATCGGTGTGAGAACTCACCTTTCACATCAACACCAAGACGTCATTTATTCTATTTAATTTATTTTATTAGAAGTGCTTATTGTTTATTGTTATTTACTGTAACAAAGTTTTTGGACTCTACCATTGGCTAGAGGATGTTTTTAAGTCAAAAAAATATTTTTGTATAATATTTATGGACAGTAGAGCTAATGTAATTTGATTTAAAGATGTATTTAAAAAAGCAGCTGTGTGAGCAGCAATATTCCTCTTCTAGGTTTAATGTTGCTGACTTTATATCAAAGTCTATAAATCATTAAAATTCATCATTAACCTAAACTTTCTTGTGTTTTGTTTTAAATAACCAATGTTTGTAAATACCATAATTTATCTTAATTTAATTTCATATTAATTTTATTTAACTACAGATTGTCTAGTTGTGTACACGAAGATATAGATAAAAGCATTTTTGGTCAAATAGATGCTAGTATTAGCTTGGTAGCTAATCTGGGCTAGAGCAGGGTAAACAGGCACATTTGAGGCAAGTAAATTAAAAACATAATACCCTATTTTAGACACTTGAGCAAACCTACATAAATTATATAAACTCCTCAGCAAGAAATCAGGACCTTCACTCAGGCTATTTTTAGACTATGTCCATTAGATACTGATGCCCATACAAACCATAGTATAGCTGCTCCAGGGTTGCCAGATTGGACTGACAGTTTCCAGCCCATGTAAAAGTAAAATTACAGAAAATAACAGAAAATGACTGAGAAAATTACTCAAGTAAAAGTCATAAAACTGTTCACAAAAATTGGGAAAGTAAAAGTACTTTTACACACTCTTTAAGAAATAA
>JAUBOC010000028.1:3000161-3010210 GCA_032275365.1 Anablepsoides cearensis | reverse complement strand
AGGTGTGGTTTCTGTGGTCCAGGTGTGGTTTCTGTGAGTCCAGGTGTGGTTTCTGTGAGTCCAGGTGTGGTTTCTGTAAGTCCAGGTGTGGTTTCTGTGGTCCAGGTATGGTTTCTGTGGGCAGAAAGACAAAGATAAACACATTACTGATGAAATAATCACAAATACAGACATCAGAGCTGAATGATTAAAGAGTCAGAAATGTGGTGAGTTTGTTCTCCAGCAGGACTAAAGGATAGATCAGGAAACCCAAACTAATCTTAACTATAGGATTTATTACAATGGAAAGACTGAAGTAAAGTAAATATCATATACAGACACAGGATGTTTGAGTCAGAGCCTCTCATTTTAGTTACTCTTGTTTCCACAAATAAACCTGCAGTCTGAGAGAGAAGTGCTGTTAGGAAAAGAAGGAAGCATTAAGTCTTTAATATAAGATGGAGTTTGGTTGTTGAGAGATTTGTATGTTAGAAGTAAGATTTTATGAAAAAGATCAATATTTTACTGAGACTAAAATGTTTAGATTTTCAGAGCAGAATCAGAATAAATCTTTGACATTTGACCCCAGCGTGACAGTTCCTGTGTTGTCAGATATTATAAATCATATTATTTCCAATATTTTATATCTGGTCATATCTGTGTGTATAAAATAAATGACAGCACATTGTTTTGATGTTTCTGTCCCCTGTTATCTGTGCACTCTGCTGCTCGTGACCCACTTTTTTTCAGCAGGTCCTCCAAAGGCCACAAGTATTTTTGGTTTTCTGATTCAGGACTGGAGCTGCAGCTCTTTGAGCCTCCAGCTGCAGCAGTGTGACAGCCCTTCCTCCTCTTATCTCACCGACTACAGCATGACGAGCTAGACAAACTGCCGCTTCTGCTAAAATGAACCAAGAACGCTGAGACACTTTAAGTTTGCTGAAGGAGCTAAAACTGAGTTAGTTTAAATAAGAAGAAATTCATTTAAAATGGGCAAAACTGTAGCTAAAAACTGAAATTCACAAAATCGTTGCTAAAAGCTAAAGTTAGCAAAACTGTAGCTGAATGCTAGATGGAAAATAAAAGATAAAATGAGCAAAACTATAACAAAATGTTTAAGCAAGTAGAACTGTAGCTAAAAGTTAAAATAACAAAATGGTAACTAAAAACTAAAATGAGAAAAATCATAGGTAAAAGCTGATTTGAAGTATGCAAAACGAGTTAATGCTAAATAGTAGCTAAACTAAAAATTAAAGGAACTATAGCTGAAAGTTAAAATGCAAAATGTCAGCTAAAATGAGCAAAACTATAAAAGTTAAAGTTAGCAGAACTATAGCTAAAAGCTAAAACAGCAAAACCATATCTAACAATTGAAATTAACAAAATTCTTGCTAAAAGCTAAAGTTAGCAAAACAGTTGCTTAATGGTAAAAAGTAGCTAAAACTAAAATGAGCAAAATTGTAACTAAAAGCTAAAGTTAGGCCAATAGAAGCTGAATTTTAAAAGTTTAACATGTCAGTGGTTCTTAAAGCCATATTAGCTAAAAGCTACTGTGTTTTTTCAGTAAACACTGAGCGTGGACTCCAGTCCTCCTCTGACATCAGGTCATGTGACGCTGCAGCTCGTCACTCTGAAAATAAACCCTGGCCTCATCACTGAGGACCTCTGCCTCCGAGCTGATCTGAGTGTCAGGTTTCCCAACGGAAAGTTGAATTGCTGCTACGCCCACGTCAGTTATCACCACACACACACACACACACACACACACAAAACAGCTGTCGAACTGAAACCCCCCACATTCTCCTCCGAGGTCACCTGGTTTTTACTCGAATCTGACGTGACGAATCAAACGCCTCGCAGCTCCTCACGCCGGATCAGAATGTTCTGTCTGTGTTGGTGTGTTAGCAAAATATCTCATCCAGCACTGGCTGGATTTAAACAGACCTGTCCAGACTCCGGTGATGAAGATGATGGATGTTTGTGTTTTAATGTTTATGTTTCTAAGCTGACGTGGAGGTGAGCGTTAGAGGGGATCAGACAAACGAGGCGGGCCCGGGCGGGCTGTCAGGGTTAAATCTGGATGTAAGAAGAGTGCAGAGGAAACTCTTCTCAAAAGGGGGCAGCATCTAAAATAGCTCTCAGTGGGAACCTGGGTTTGTTGGCCACAGCTGTCATGAAAGTAGAAGCTGACAAACAGCTGAGGATCCAAAGAAACAATGACTCTAAATTCATTTTAGCTGCATCAGAGCAGAGCTGGTGTTGTTGTTAGAAAACACAAAGCGACGGTCCAGAAACAGACTTTATACATGAGCCCCAGTACAGGGGGCAAACCAGCTTTTTCTGCTTTTTATTTCTTTTAACTTCGGTTAGCTTAAGATCTGTCAGTTGAACCTGAACATGTTTGGTATCAAAAGAAACCAAACGATCTTGGCTAAAACATATTTACATTCAGCAAACACATTTCAAACGTCAGGCAGTTGAATCAGAAAGTAAACAAACTGTACAAGATGGCGTCATTGCAAATCTGTAAATATATTACAACAAATATGTAAAGGAAATATTTTTTAAAACAAGTTTTGATTTACGTGATTTTGAGTGAATCTGATCCAGCTGAAATCAAACATAATTTCTCATTATTTTATATAATATATATGGTGACAAATAAATATTTGGATAATTTTTTCAAAAGAACAAACTTTCAATAACAAGTCTTTTAAGGCAGGTAAGAAAAAATAAATAACTTTTGGGTGTAAAAACTTCGGATTTAATATAATAATTTAATATAATAATTTATTAATGTTACCATCATGGTCTGTTCTGTGCAGAATGATAAAAGGCAAAATAATTTTTTTTACTAAAACCTCTGTAACTTTGCTCCAGTTAATTTTAGCGGCATGAATCTTTGCACAGGTGATGTCCACAAGTGGATTTATAGTTTTTAGCCTGATTCATTATGGTTTTAAATGAGTTATATACTGTCTAATGAAAAAATAATAATAAGAAAAGATTATCCTCAATATCTCTAAAACCGCAGCAGCTGTTTTAATATTTACACTTCTGATGAAATATCCCAAGTGTAGCTTTATTTTGATACCAAGAATATTTAAGTAGAGTTTGTAAATGCTGAGATGCACTCAGTTACATTTCAGCATGGTATTTAGAGCAAAAACTTCAAGAAAACCCCTTGGAGCTTAAGAGGTTAAAAGGTTCTTTGTTTGTTAAAAAGCAACTTAATCAGAAAAACTTAGAGAAGAAAAGTCTTTATTTGTATTTTTACACCTGTAAATGAAATTTCCCTTCACTTTGCCTCAGTAAAAACTAAACTCCAGCTTTTATGACTTCTTGTCTTTGCTGTTCAGGGAACCACCGTAAGAGGAGAAAAAACCGTCTCAGATGTTGCTGCGACCTCAGAGAACCACGATCAACCAGGTGAGCAGCTTCACCTCACACCAAGTGCTTCACTTCCGGGTTAAACTTAGAATTCTTGTTTTTTTGTTTTGTTTTTTACCTCCTAACAGAAAACAGTAGTGCCACCCAAAGTCCTGAAGCTTTTTCTCAGTCCCACCGACCTCTGAGCTCCAAACCAAACCAGGAGTTGTGTGCAGCAGAGACCCTCAGCCCACCTGGTCAGTCCCTCATTCTGCAACAAAAAATTACATTTTCGTCACCTCTTATCTGGATCTGGATGTTTCAGATGCTGATGAACCTCTGCCCCACCTCCCCGTCATCGCCATGATGACTAAACCCGGTCTGGAGGGTCCGCTGGCTGCCAAACCCGCTCAGTCCCCGCCGGTGTCCGCACGGAGAGCAGCGGATCATCTGTTTATCTTAGGTGGCTCAGCGTGCCGCAGCGCCGCGTTCAGAGGCAATCTGAGGTCATTAAACACAAATTATATTAACCTTTCCTCTTCAGGTACGTCTGCGGCGAAGGAAAAGACCCAGGACCAGCCGGACTCCGTGTCTTTGGTCCATCTGCCCCTCACAGCTGTAACCAAAACCAGCTCAGAAGCTCCAGCTGCAGCTAAACCTGACCCGGCTCCAGCTCCAACACCAGAACCAACGACAAAACCACCGGAGCACCCGCTCAGAGGTACAGATTTATCATCTGGCCTCGTTTAGAGAACAGGCTGTAAGTTTGATTTATCCCACCGTCCTTCAGACACCAGTGAACCCAAGACCCACTTCCCCCTGTCCACCATCCCCAAACCCAACACTGACCCGGCTCAGGCCCAGACTCTTCCAGCATCCCTGGACCCGACTGTGAAACCCGGAGATTATCCCTTCAAACGAAGTCAGAATGACCAGAAACTTGGAGCTTTCACAATAAAAGCTGAGCAGATTTCAGCTTTTTGACAATTTATTTATAATTATTTGTTTTTATTTTGATCATTTCAGCTCCGGTTCTAAAAACCCCCAGTCCCAGTCTGAAAAGAAGCGTGAGCTTCCCTCAACCTGCAGGTCTGCTTTCAGAGGGACTTCCTGTTCCTGTCCATTATTATTATTATTATTATTATTATTATTATTATTATTATTATTATTATTATTATTATTATTATTGTTGTTGTTGTTGTTGTTGTTGTTTTTATTATTATTATTTTTATTGTTTTTATTATTATTATTACTATTATTATTTTTTTATTGTTGTTGTTGTTGTTGTTGTTGTTGTTGTTGTTGTTGTTGTTGTTGTTGTTATTTCTCTGAGCTTTTCTGAATCATTTCCTTATAGAGAAATTACTTCCCTCCAAATCCTTTATAAAATCTGGATTCTCGCCCAAACTGGACAAGTAAGTTTTGATTTTAAATCTCTCCAAGAACATGTAAAAACCCAGTTTAATATTTGGTTGTTGTTTTTTTTTGCACACATAGATCAAACAAGTCCGGTGCGTTCGAGTTCAAACAGGAAGTGATAAAATCACAAACACTCACGCGCTCCAACGGCGCTCAGGCTAAACGAGCTCTGTTCGAAAGAATGAACTCTGAGCCTGTAAAGTAAGAGTGTTTCATGTTTATTTGAATTTTTGGTCATTAAATTTCTCTGTGATTTTTGATGTAAAAATCGTCCGTGTTTCTCATCAAACAAGGCCGAAAGACTCCAAACCCAAACTGAAACGCTCCCAGAGCTTCGGCGTTTCCAGCGCTAGTGGAATAAAGCAGATCCTCCTGGAGTGGTGTCGCTCCAAAACCATCGGCTACAAGGTCAGACAGTGAATATTTTACTGTCCACTAATAAATATTATTATTTATTAAATTTTATTATTAGTTGAAGTCTAAAAGTCTAAATAATTGACGTTTTTTATAAAGAATATATTTTTCTTCCATCATCCAGCTGTTTTACATGATAGTTGAATGAAATAATTAACACTTATATTAATTTATTGTAAAACAGATTATAGATGATGTGACACAGATCCAGTTCCTGTTGCTCTGTCAGCTGTGAGCCGACGCCCTGTTCAGACGCCATCTTTGCTCCGCCTTGTCACAGATGCTAACAGTGGGCTGTATAGGCGGGGCTCACTCTAGAGTTATTTAACTTTATGATCCCGTATCATCTCCACACACTAAGTTCCACAGTCTGATGCCAGGCTGTTGTGGCTGTGTATGGTTCTTCCACATGCTACTGATCCATTTTAATAAACACCTCAAAACAAGAGGCAATAGTTTTTTTTCTTCATAAACTCAACCTTTAAATGTGGCTTCTTAAAAATGTGGCACCGTTTAAAGGGAAATAAACAGGAAGTACAAAATTTATTTCAATGAAGCATTGTTGGAACAAAAATTAAGTGAGTAAAAGCTGATTTCCCTTTCTTTTTTGTTTGTGTTATAATGTTATAATTCTCTCTTTAGCTGAATGAAGTTGTTCTAATGAGATGTTTTTGTTGTTTTCTCCTTCAGAACATCGACATCCAGAACTTCTCGTCCTGTTGGAGCGATGGAATGGCCTTCTGCGCTCTGGTCCACTCCTTCTTCCCGCTGGAGTTCGAGTACAACATGTTGAATCCGGCGAATCGCAAACAGAACCTGGAGCTGGCCTTCACCACAGCAGAGTGAGCTGCAGTGAGAGAATCGAGACAAACTAAATATTTTCCAGGCTGCACTTTTCTAAATGACCTGTTCGTGTTTCAGGGAGCAGGCGGACTGTCTGCGTCTGATCGAGGTGGACGACATGCTGGAGATGGGGGACAAGCCAGACCCCATGTGTGTGTTTACCTACGTCCAGTCGCTCTACAACCACCTGAAGAAGTTTGAGTAACTCTGCATCAGAAACCAAAAAACATTACATTTATACAGCAGGAGAGCTTTTCACCTCCGTCCTTCAGAACTCTTTGGTTCTGGGTCGTAACGTTAGTCCAGCTCACCATCAGGATCTGGATTTAAAGAGTTGTTTGCATTAAGTTTAAAAGCACCAGAGCACCACACGTTTACAACACAAACATGTAGATAACATGAAAAAGATACATTAGGGCTGATTTATTGTATTTTCTTCCTCTGTGTTTAAAGGTTGAGTAAATATGAGAGATATTCTGCCATCTGCTGGTGGGGAAAAAGAAAAGCAAAATTATTTTAACAACTTAATTTGTTTTTTAATTGTCACTACAGAAACACGTTCACTCAGTGTGGACATGAAAATATAACAAAAAATACACAATTTTATTCACATCAGTTTGTCATTTGCTGTAAGAAAACATAAATATATATTTAAAAAAACACTTTGTGGTGTTTTATGACAAAGCTCTTTAAAATGTTATGTATGAAATGGCACAGTTTGTTTTTATGTCTTTATGAAGGATTGAAACGGATCATTTTTTAAAACAAATCTCTAAAAGTTTTTTTAGTCCTTAATAAAACATGTTTTATCTCAACACTCATCTTATTTGGTTCTTATTAAGATCTCAGTTCTTTTTACTTAGTTTATAAAGTTTTGGGGAGAATTGAAAAATAATATAAAAAATATTCCACTTTTTAAAGTAATAATGTAAAAGTTAGTCTTCAAAAAGAAAATAAAACTAAAACTTGGTAGCAAAACATGTAAGAATTTATTGTTTTGTTTTTTCTATTAGGATTTAGCCCTATTCACGTACAACCGAGTATTAGGGCCAGATTTTCTTATTACGAGAATAAAGTCGTAAAATAATAAAGTCATAATATTAGATGAATAAAGATGCAATATTACCATAAAAAGTAGTAAAACTATATAAAAAAAGGAATTTTAATGAGGAAAAAGCTTCAATAGAATCATCATATTACCAGATAATGTTCTTGTGATATATTGACTTTATTCTTGAAATTCAAAAATATTTTAGTATGGAAAGCTCTGTCATAAAGTATAAAATATTATCGGAATATTATTTTAAAAATAGGACTTAAAAATAGTGTGGTTCAAATTTTGTGATGCTGTCTTTTGAGGTACTATTTATCTAAAAATTGTAACTTGGCATCCCAATATTTTGAAGAAACGTTTAATTTTTGATATATGATTTCACATTTATGACTCGTAATTATGACTTAGTTTTTTTTATTGACATAAATAGCATTCCATACTTTCCTTAAATAAACATTTTTTTAAAATGCTGAACCAGTGTAATTTTAAATAATAATTATAGTCTTTTAACACATAATTTTCTGCTTTTTAAATTAGTTTTAGGTGATTTAATCAAGACCCTGGATGTTTTGTTTGCTCATTTGTAGCTAAAGCTGAGTTTTGTCGTGTTTCCATGTTTTTTTAGGGGGCGTGAACGCCTCCCATTGACCGGGCATTCCTTCCGGTAGATGAGGTCAACTTTTCCCCATAGATATAGAAAGTCTTTCTATATCTATGCTTTTCCCGAGGTCCGCCATGTCAGTCCCGAAAGCTTCTTGTTGCTCAGTTTCGTAGCGTAACAACTTTAAGCTGTAGATAACTGTGTGGTTTATTTTGAACGGTGTGTTTGTGAAGCAGTACGTTGAACGTCTTTACGTAACCTTTGGATTTGGAAGGGAAAAAAAGTCCTGGAGTTGTTGCGTTCACTTCCGAGCGACAGAGTCTGTAAAACAAAGTTTTGCATGAGTTGTGGGTTAAAGGGAGAGGCGGTGGAAACGAGGGCCTCGAGCCTCGCCGGGATTCAGCAGCACCGTCATGGCCGGTAATTTCGACTCCGAAGACCGAGCCAGCTGGTACTGGGGCCGACTGGGCCGCCAGGACGCGGTCTCCCTCCTCCAGGGGCAGAGGCACGGGGTCTTCCTGGTGCGGGATTCGATCACCAGCCCGGGGGACTACGTGCTGTCGGTATCGGAGAACTCCAGAGTGTCCCACTACATTATTAACAGCATCAGCAACAACAGGCAGTCCAGCACAGGTAAGACGGAGCTTTCCCTCATATTTAACATAATTATTAATAATTAATGGAGTTACTTTTTCCACTCGTAAATATTATTTTCATTCACTGTAGTCCTGGGTGTGTTTTGGGCGGTTTTGAGGTGGGTTTGGGGGTCTGAAAGGAAACGTTCAGGTTCCGATGTCACAACCAGGGCATGACTGAACAGATAGGCGTTTCAGGAATGTCCCTGCTGAAAACACCTGAAGATCTTCACGCGCTTTTTCTTCTCATTTAAAACATTATTTCAATCGGATTCTGTTTTTTCTCCTTCCTCTCTGCATTTTCAACACTTAGCAGTTGTTTACAACTTGACTGCCTTTTCAAATCGTTGTCATTTAGTCACAATAAAGCTACTTTTAAACAGATTTTTGCGCATAGTTGAACATCCGGGTACTATGTCACGTGACCGTGTTTAGAGGCAGACATGTTGGTTTGGAGGAAGAGTTTACTGTTTGTCTACTGGAATCTTTTAAGTTTAGGCAGGGGTGAGCAGCACTGATCTAAAAATTAGTTCCACTAACTCAAATATTTAGGTCCCCTAATTCTAAAGCACTAACGCACTAAACATTTTAGCAAAGGCTAATTCTAAAGCATTAAAATAACCCAGTTCACCCTCAGCTGTTAACATTAACGTTGATCAATAACATTTAAAGACCTCAGTTAGTGCTTCTAAATTTTGCAAGTGCTAATCCACTAATGAATTTTAAAATTAGCAAAAGCCCTAAAGCACAAATCAGGAAATTAGTTCCCGTATTAGTGCTTTAGGGGAACTGTGCCCACCACTGATTTTAGGGATGTTGAGCATAAGTCTGGTGTGGTAGTGTCTGAGTCTGAAACCCCAATTATACTTAGAAGATCAAGCAAGATGTTTAAAACCTATTTTTTCTTAACATAATTTGTGACTCATCATATCAAAATGCGGATTAAGTCACATTTGGGCAAAATGACCTAATTAAATTTTCAGATTTCTGGCTTTAAAAGCTACATTTTGATACTTGGATCATCGTGATATCATTAGTAGATCCAGATATATTATTTAATTTGTCTTGTTGGTTACAATAATACATAAATATTTGGTCTAAATCCTAATTTTATGTAATTTTAATGAGTTTTTTTTTTTTTGTCATTTTAAAAAGAAACCTCAAATAGTATTTGAATATTGAGATTTCCCAGCTGGAAAGAAACAAAAGCTTTGATAGCTAACTCTAACTCAACATTTTAAGGCATTTTTCCTCAAAATCTGGTTTTTGGTTGCTAATGCTCAAAAAAGTGCTTAAATTTTTTTTTAAGATATTTCAGACAGATTGCTGGATATGGGCACCAGTGACCTTAAAAGGAAGAAACGGGTTTAGAAAATAGATGGATGGATGGAATATTTCTGACAGTTTATTGTAGGGTTGGGCATAATCGTATCGTGTGCAATTAATTGTCAGAAAAACACTAATCGGTTATTTTTTGGCATTAATCGATTAATACGATTAATGCCACCAGGCAGAGATTGCTCGGTGCTCCTCTCCGCTTCAAATATGTTGAACACAAAAAAAGTTCTGTAATTTATTTATCTATCAACACAATTTAAAATTTGATGTAAAGCCCGAAGTCTGTAATTCTGACACAATTTGGAACAGATTTTAATGAGGAGCAAATCTTTCCCACTAAATTAGTCATGTGACCAGGACATAAGGGTGTCCATGGACTCCAGGGGATTAATCGTCA
>JAUBOC010000028.1:2941250-2956363 GCA_032275365.1 Anablepsoides cearensis | reverse complement strand
TACTTTTAAGATTAGACTGAAGACTTTCCTTTTTGATAAATCCTATAGTTAGACTTAGGTTTCCTGAATTATTCCTTGGTTCTATTGCTCTAGGCTTGTTAGACTGTATTTTTATGTGTGAACTAAATATTAAAATGATATTTTTCTGGTAGTTTTTCCACAAGAAGAAAATGTTAATTTTGTGGACTGTAAAGCTTGAATAAATATTTCCATATGGGTAGTTTATTCTTTTTGTTAAACATTTTCCCAGCAAAGTCTTTATTTGTTCAAGTAAATTTTTAACTTACTCAATTTAGGTCATTTCTTTCAGCTGTAACTTTTTTGGAGCACAGTAATGTCGATGTAAGCATGTGTATAAAATCGTGTCTATGAGCTACAAGTTAGAAATGTATTTTCCCAATAAGTAAATCTGGTGAAGCTCAGATGTCCCAGCTTTTGACCAGCTTTGAATGCACCATTACACGTGTGAATCTGCCACAGTAAAATAAATCTCAAAGGTCTAAATCCCAGGTGAGCAGATCTTTGCACTCCTGCTCACTCAAATCTTTTTGAGAACAATTTCAACTTGAAAACAACACGGTACTTTTGTCAGGATCCTCAGTCCTAAAACCTCACAACTTCTTCTTAAATTTGTGGTTCTTTTAAAACATCTTTGAGGTTTTGAGGCATATTTAATGTGTTTGATGTAAGGAAATCCTTTCAAAAATAGGCAATAAATCAAACTGAATAACATTGTTGTAAAAAAGAAAAGCGGGCTACAAAAAAAACACAAATACCTTGAAAATAATTTGACTACATTTGTTTAAAATCAGCCGTGTTGTTCTGTTCTAATCAAGGACATTCAATCATCAGTGTTTTCAGCTAAAACTCAAACCCAGGAACAGCTGCATTAATTTAATACTTTAAACTCAAACAACTTCACAATTTGTCCCTCATGACTCGTTCAGGTGCTTCGCCTGACACCTGGGAACGATTTGGACTTCTGTCTCACTCAAGGACACTTCAACAAGAGGACAAGAGGAGCTGCAGGGTCAAACCAGCAACCATGTAATTAGTGAGCGGCTCGGTCTACTTCCTGAGGCGGGAGCTGAATTAGCGTCACAAACAGACTGTGACGGTGGAGTTTGTTAGTGAACGTCATCCATCGGGTAATTAAATAAAATCTTTTATCTGCAGATCTTCATTTAGACTCAACAATATTTAGGTTTTTAATTAAAAACTAATCAAAACCTGGTCTTCAGGACTAATGGATCATTTTAACCAAACAATACGGTATCTGTGACAGTCTGAAAACATGTCCAGGTGTCTCTCTAATAGATTGGAGATATGTCAATAAGACACGTTACTTTGACACAATATTATTTAATGTTGTTAAAACATCTTTATTTGACAACAAAACAAAGCATATTTTATGTGTAGTACATGTACACAACACAATTTATAACATTTTCAACAGTTAAGTAGGTTTTATGACCTTTATTTAATGGAAAAAACACCAAAGAAATGTCTCTTAATTGCAAAATTTAGCAAATCACTGCTCTGAACTTGAAATGTTTAGTCAAGCTTTTAATTTGAAGGTTTTTACAGTCTGTGAGTTTGATGAATGCGACAGGATGTGCTGATAATTTAATGTTGCAGAACAAAATTGACAGATTCATGCTGTTTTTACAGAGCGCCAAGGAGACCCGAGTTAAATAAAACTGTTAACGTGAGGCTCGGAGGATGAAGGAAAGCATGACTAAGCAGAAAAGAGGGCGCAGATATAAAGCAGAAGTGACAAATGAGCTGCAGTCGGAGCGGATGACTTATTACCAAAAACAGGCTCGACATGAACACAAAGTGATCGTGGGGGTGGGGGGGTCCATCCCTCCACACTGAGACCAGTTCTGCATCAGTAGATTCTCTGCTCCTTCATAAAAAATAAATAAATAAAAAATCTAAATGCAAGCCTCGCGTTGGTTTTTCTCTGCTCGTGTTCCCAAACAAATTACTTTTGTCGTGGAACGCAGCGTGTTGCGTACCGACAATGGGAGCAATTTATTCTGGAGATGTGTTTGCTTGACATCGCCCTGAGCAGGGAAAAAAAGAACGGTAAAGCAAAGAGTCCTCAGTGTCGGACTGAATCTGCAGCAAAAACTAACCGTTACAGTGAAACATGATGACGGTGTCCCGTCAAAATAAAAGCATTTGAGCTCATAAGTACATGTTTCACTGATTTTACCAGGAAATTACTGTGATTGTGATTCTGTAATTGTAACACGGGTAATTAGCTGAAGCAAATGATGGTGCAGGAACAAGAACAGACACTGTGGAAGTCAGACGTGTCATCACAGGATGAACTTCATATTCATCATTAATGATTTGTTTGAACTATTTTTTTCTCCACTATTGAAAGATTTTACAACTTTAAAGGGTTTAAAAAAAAAGAAATTAATTTACTGTAGATGTTCTTCAATCCATACTGATCGCAAGAAAATGCCCCCAATGGTTCTTCGTTACGCCACCAGGTGAAGCTCGGTCACAGGGTTTTTGTTTACATCATCATCTGGCCCAGTTCTGGCCCACACAATGCACCAACACTCAGCCCAGATACCGCAAAGAATGATGGCCCTTTGGTGGTCCAGACGTGGTTTGTCTGAGGTGGACCATGCATGGGCCACATCACATAAAACAAACCACAACTGGGGGCCAGTTGTGGCACTGACAGATTTGAGCCACATAAACCAAACCACAACCGGGACAGTTGTGGCATTGACAAATTTGGGCCACATAAACCAAACCATGACTGGGCCAGTTGTGGCACTGACAGATTTGGGCCACATAAACCAAACCAGTTGTGGCATTGACAATTTGGGCCACATTAAACAAACCGAAATTGGGCCAATTGTGGCACTGACAGATTTGGGCCACATAAAACAAACCATGACCAGGCTAGCTGAGACATTGACAGATTTGGACCAAATATGGTCAAATTTGGGCTACATAGACCAATCTACGACCGGGCCAATTGTGGCACTGACAGATTTGGGCCACATAAACCAAACCAGTTGTGGCATTGACAAATTTGAGCCACATTAAAAAAACCAAAATTGGGCCAATTGTGGCACTGACAGACTTGGGCCACATGAACCAAACCACAATTTGGGCCAGTTGTGGTACTGACAAATTTGGGCCACATAAACCAAACCAAAACTGGGACAGTTGTGACACTGACAGATTTGGGCCACATAAACCAAACCGCAACCAGGACAGTTGTGACACTGACAGATTTGGGCCACATAAACCAAACCATTTTTCGCATTGACAAATTTGGGTCACATTAAACAAACCAAAATTGGGCCAATTGTGGCACTGACAGATTTGTGCCACATAAAACAAACCATGACCGGGCCAGTTGTTGTCTAAAATATATTTTTTTAACCACTCGGTAGTATAAAATATTTTGTAAGATGAACAAAAAGCCATGTTTGGAAGCAGTTGTCCAATCTGCAGCTGCTTCTTTTTAATTTTTCAGAGAATTTATCATTTATGGGAGAATTTATCCATCACTCCTCCAAGGACACAAAGGTGGAGCAGGATTTAGTCGCCTCTTAACTCTCACTGCAGCTGAGAGGCTTCCGAGGCTTTTATGATTCCTCTGGATGCCCTGCAGCCATTCCCGAGGCGACGCAGAAGCAGCTCTGGGCTCTGTCAAAAATATCCACCTAATAATAATTTTCCTGACAGTCGCTGGTAACACCTGACCAGGTGTCAGCCTGTAGTTATTAGCCTAATGAAAGATTTATAACCAACACTGAAAACAAGGGACTACAGGTTGAGCTTGTAAGAAAAAGTCCACATATTGTTTCAGTTTATAGACAGTGACCAGGAATGATAGTAAAAAACAATATTAAATCATAAAAAACTGATTATAAACATGATTAGTTTGAATTTGAAGAACTTCTAACTGAATCTTTAGTTGCACTTTTAATGAATCGTTTAAAAGATGACGGCTTAATTTACAACTTCTGCCAAAGATGTTGAAGCATATGTGAAGGTAAACAGCTCTAATCCATATGATTTATGACAGCAGGGAGTGACAGCCGGAGAGGAGGAGGAGGAGGTAAAGGATGCAGTCGGTGTTTCTGGCACGAGAACACAGCGATGCTTCACGGGTCTTCACAGTAAAGGCCGGCAGCAGCTGACAGGCCGGTCAATAATCACAGCCACGCTGCTTCACTCACGACCTAATGAGACCAATTAAACGTGCCATCAAAAACACACACACACACAAACACACACGCACAACAAGTCGGGGTCCACTTGATGATACTGATCCATACGTACACCCAACATGTGTACTCGCACCGGAGCCGTTTGCTCAGCGGAACGTCTGCCTGTTTGGGTTTGTTTTTGGAGTGTTTGTGCAAAATGTCTGACAAACAATCTGCTGCTCGTTCTGTTTGGTTAGGAGGCGTAATGAAGGTCTGCAGCCCAAACAAACACACAAACAACACAAACATACGGTTTAATGACTGACTCATATCTGAGTCAGTCATCAGCAGACACTTTAAGCAATAGTCACCTTTTTATTTCGTTAAATGGATAAAGTCTCAGCTTAAACCCACATATATACACATATAAATCTTTTTTTAAATATATCCAGCTTTTTATCTTTTGTTACACTTTAGGAGCACTTGACTGTCAGATCAATCTTCTACTTAAATAAATCTAAATAACTTTCTGTCAGCTTCTTCTAAACAAAGCTGACAAGTTAAAACAAGATGTAATGAATGTGAAAATATCTAAAAGAAATTACAATTTAAAACATTCATTTAACTTTAAGCTTGACGTCTAATTTTTATAATTGCTGTGATCCAAAAAATATTCATATAATTGGCAAAAAAGTATTTTTTTACCATTTAAACAATAATATACAAAGAGAAAAGACTTAGTAGTATAAAATGCTGAAGCATCTACAGAAGCCCAGAAAGGACAAACTAAACAAATCCTATATAATTTTTTACAGTTACTAATGCACGTGTAAAATCAGGTGTCAACTTTTATACACGATTTACTCAAAACGTTTAGTGAAAAATCTACATAATGTAAATCGACAAAATGCGTATGGATATTTATAAACAATGTAAAAGTATTAATGTAAATTAAAAGTCGGCATAATTTGTTTCCTGGCAAGTAATTAAAAGGAAAAAAAGCAAGAGAGAATCTAGTATCTTTTATTTATTTATTTATTTATTTATTTTTTTTTTTTTGTAGTAATGGTACTAACCTAATACTTCCCTGGGAAATATTACGTACCCTGTAAATATACCACATATGCATCTTGTTACTTGG
This sequence comes from Anablepsoides cearensis, assembly GCA_032275365.1. Taxonomy (NCBI): domain Eukaryota; kingdom Metazoa; phylum Chordata; class Actinopteri; order Cyprinodontiformes; family Rivulidae; genus Anablepsoides; species Anablepsoides cearensis. The sequence continues at coordinate 2,951,029 of JAUBOC010000028.1, read as the reverse complement.
CTGCATATGTGGTATATACCAGATGTGTACCTGGTACTTACCAGGAATGCACATAGTGTATACATGTGTACATACGGAGTATAAACCAAGTACTTACCTGATTTCTACTATGTACAGGTAAGAGCCCAGTATGTACCTGATAACTACATGTTGAGTACCTGTTAGTTACTATAAACACATCTGGTACTATATTGTATGTACTGCTATGTATCTGGTACTCACCTGTGTGTACAAATATTTTTATACACTATGTGCGTTCCTGGTAAGTATCAATCTGTATCATGTATTAATACTGAATTTGAATTTTTTTCAATTATTTTAGATTTAACAATAAAAAAATGCCTAAAAGAGCTAAAATAATCTGAACACAAATCTCTATTTGTTTCCGAGCTTTGAAATAAAACTTGAAAAGGTGTAAATATATAATTAAAACTGTGTCATTTAGTTTTGTTATATAGTTTAGACTTCACAATTATAAAATAAAATAATCAAAGCAGACAAATGGTGTGTTTAGGTAACTTTGTGCATCTAAACAACACACTGATCTGTATTTAAAGCTCATTTAAAGTTGAATCTGATGCTAACTTCAAAGTTTAGTGTGTAATCTTAAAACACGCTTGTCCTGAAGAGTCTGTCTTTATCCAAAACGGAAACGTTTCCCATCATCTGAGACAGTTGCTCTTTCCTAAAACCCTCTAAGCTGCAGAGGCGGCTCGGATGGAACAACGTGGGGATGTTTGATTAAGTTTGTGTCGAACAAACACTGCGCTGACAAACATGCTGATCCAACAATAAAAGGCAGGAATGAAAGGGAGCCGTCACAGCGTAACTATAAAATCGTGCTGCGTGGAAATGTGATGGATGAACTGGGATGATTATGGCAGCATTAATGTGTCTGAGCTGTTTTAGGGCTTAGAGGAAGACCCTTTAAGTGTGTGATATACTGAATGTTGGAGCAGGTAGTGACAGATTTACAGCAAACAGCACTTCTGATACTTTATAGTCCAGGATGCATCAATCTTTGCTAAATAAAAGGAAAACACTAAACCTGAAGCAACACAAACACACAGAAGTACAATTAAAATAAAAGTTTGCTTAAAGGGATCTCCGACTGCTTAGTGTTAGTAAAAAGTAGTATACTTGAAGTTCATTTTAATAGGTATACTTGAGTATAAGTTTAAGTATATCAAGTATACTAGGCACCTTGTTCGTACTAAACTGGGACTTTTTAGTTTGTAAAAAGTATTATTTAAAAGTATATATTTAAATATACTGTTATAATGTCTTATTAAGTTTATAAAAAGAAGTATATTTTAAGTACATGTCATTGAAATATTAAAGTATATAAAAATGTATTTTCCTAAATGTACTTCTATTTACCATGTACACTGATATTTTATCAATTTACTAACAAGTGTACTTCTAGGACTAAATTGGCCCACAATTATTTAAAAACTTGTATGTTTATTACTTTTTTCACTGAAGCACGTCACCATTTATGAAATTATATTTAGAAGTATACTGAAAGTAATCTTATGAGTATACTTTTAGTTTAATCTTGAAATATGCTACAAAAAAAACAGTCTACGTGAAAATGTACTTTCAGTGTACTACTAAAGTTTATCTTGGCCAAAAGTTTAAACATTAGTATAGACTAAGTATACTTAAACTTTTAGTATAGTTTTAGTACAAGCCAAGTATAATGTAAGATAACTTTATAAGTATATCCCAGATAAGTACATAAAAAGTAAATTCGATTATTTTTTTAGTTTAAAATTAGTATACTTAAAGGATACTTGCATTTACTACTTTTTGCTAAGGGTGACTTTAATATGTTATTTCTTCATTCTAAAAAAAATTTCTTATTATTTAAAAACTTGTATGTTTATTACTTTTTTCACTGAAGCACGTCACCATCTTTTTACTGACGCAATGAACTCTGATAATGATGATAATGGGTGGCTACTGAGACTAAAACACTAAGAACGCCAAATTAGTTTGAGAGCTAACGCTGTATTTATTATCTCTGCCGCTAATGCTATATACAGTATACATATATATTAGCATCGGAGCTAACACTATATATCGTAGCTCAAGAGCTAATGTTATATTTATTAGCTTGGGAGCTAACACCGTATATCTATATCTATAAGCTATGGAGCTAACGCCACGCCATATGTATTAGCTCGGGAGCTAATACTATATTTTATTTTATATTTTGCAAAATTAAACGTATTAGCTTCAAACCTAACAGAATAATTATTAGCTCTAGAGCTAACATCATTTATCACCAAATATATATTAGCTTGGGTGCGAATGCTATATTTTTTAGCTTTGAAACTAACACCATATATCTCCATATGTATTAGCCCAGGAGCTAACACTGTATTAGTTAGCTCTAGAGCTAATGACATATAACCGCCACATGAATATTAGCTTGGTGAAGATGTTTATTAGCTCTAAAGCTAATGCCATTTATCGATATTTGTATATTAGCTCGGGAGTTAAAGTTATGTTTATCAGCTCTAGAGCTAACACCATAACACCTTATTTAGCACAGGAGCTAACAGGAAAGCTAAAAGACTAAAACTGAGGTGAACCTGCCATAAAGCACTTCTGCTGTCCTCCACCTGTGTTTTCAGTTGCAGACAGAGTCATTTCTACATTCTCCTCTCTGTCAACGAGCTCTTGTTTAATTTAAAATGGATGAACGTCAAACACAGTTCAAAATTAACGCTCAAGCAGCCCGTATTTATCCAGAATGCTTTCCAGGGTTTGTAATACGCTGTCATTCGTGTGACAAAATATTTATTTTATTTAGAAAAACTAAATAGCCTACGGTATTTTTACGACCTCGTTTTTATAATTGAAGTGAATATTTATGTCTAATGTTACAACTAGTCGGAGATCCCTTCAGGAGACATTTTGCTGTTAGGAGTTGAAGAGCCTCAAAGGATGTCCATCGATGATTTCCATCCTTAGAAAACAAAAAATAATAAAAGAATAAAACAAGACAACTGTCTTTTCCCTTCATTTTCCTCCCGAGGGGCTCCATTATGGCTCCGGTTCTTGCTGGGATTTCTGAACACGGGTGTCCATTAACATAGCTGCAGAGTCTCTCCTCTCGCCCCCAGAGTCTTTAGGGCCTCATTCAGGCTCAGGCTGCCGTGTCCATCACTCTGCCATTAAGGCGGGGGGGCTTTCATTTCCTGCTCGCGTCCAACTGGGGATCAGTTTCTTAAAATGGGGTTCCTCATCAGGGGCTGAAAAGAGGGAGGATTGTGCTGAGCTGTGACTCTCCATTTCCACCTCCTCTCTGCTGATACATGTTGGCTCAAACACCTGGCTGCTCTGAGTCTCCGCTAACAGCCAGAGACCTGCATGCAGAGGCCACTCGGTTTACACAAATATCACATTTTATTTGTGAATAAACAGCCTTACTGACGGCGTGTTTGTTGTAAGACTGCTTATTTCACATGTTTATTGGTGTAATAAAGAAAATATACCAGTTACTGCTGGAGAAATACAAATAAATCAAATTATTTGTAGGTGGTGTTGTAACAAAGTATACCTTCCCTGTATTTTAGTGGTTAACAGCACAATATTTAAACATATATGATATAATTGTTATATGTTTGTCACTGAACAAATGCTGAGTCATCATTTTATTCACTTTGGTTTATTCATGCAAAACACTCATAAAATCATAATCATACTTACCTGATATTTTATGTCTTTTATTAAATTTGTTTATAATATTATGTTTTTCCAGTTTTGATACATTTGTGTAAAATTAAATCAATGTTTCAGATTTTTATTTGTAAAAAATAAAAGTGAGTTCTGGTACCCAAAAAACAAACTGTGAATTATTGTGATTTTCTGTTTTTCTAATGAACAAAAACAAAACTTGACGTTACAAAAAGTTTCAAGTTGACAAAAGATTCCTCAGAAAATGTGTTTTAGTAAAAAAATAAAAAAGATAACAAGGGTCAGTTTAACATTTAAAGGTTAAGTTTAGATAAAAATGAACATTATTAAACGCCGTCAGTCAGCTAAGCAGGGACAATGCTGGGAATTCCACTTAACTTTAAACTTAAAGTTGTTTCCTGTTTGTGCTTTTTTCTTATTTTCAGCATTAAAAACCCAAAACAGTCACAGCTTGGCTTTAAGAAGAGCGGATCTATGACTCTTTCAGGTTACAGTTTTAAAACAGGACCTCCTTGTGTTTACATCTACTACATGATTTACGCTAATAGATCTGGGTGATTTGGCTAAAAAATGTTTTAGGATATAAGCGTTTCGTCGATATAGATAATTATTGATAAGGTTTTTATTTACTTATTTGAAAAAAGGATCAGGAGAAAAAAAAAGATTATTAAATCCTCTTTTATCCACAATTTAGCTAACATCAGACTGAGCAGAACAACTAAAATTAAAATGAGTTAATGTTTAAATATATTGAGTATATGTGACCCTTCACTTAAAACAAGGGGTTAACTCCTATTTTATCAAACTAAATTAAGCACATTTTTAAATTCTTAGCTTTTTAATCTACATTTTAATACTCAGATCATCCTAATAGGATAAACCAAAACATTAGTGTGAAACCTATTATTTATGTTTTCTAATGACCTCGTTTGAAGAGGGGAAACAACAAATCTTATTTGGATGTTTTGGTTTCTCAGCTTTTATTAAAATTAGCTTTGCTAACGTGCAGGAAAAGAATCAAAAATGTGTTTTTTTCTGCTCAGAAAAGTGTTTCAAAACATTATTTTGGAAATTTCCTTCAATGGACCAATAGATATAGTATATTAATCATATTTTGATGCATGTGTGTGTGTGTGTGAGGCGAGCTCATGCTCTTACCATGATGGTTGTAACGATAACGGTGCGGTTCATGTCGGTGTCATTAGAAAGCTGCGGGGAGTCCTGGATCAGCACCAGCTTGTCGGCGTCGTTCCAATAGCCGATCTGCAGGGGGGGCGGGGAAACAAAACAAAAGAGTATGAGAGCAGGAATATTGTAATCATCTTTATTGACACAGTCCCAGAGGGGTTTAATGGAGCCGTTTTGGTCGACAGCACAGAGAAGAACCTCGTCCTCGAGCCACCCGGGAGTCCTTCAGACGGCAAACATAATTTAACAAAGAAGGTCCACGTAAAGGCCGGGCTGTTAGCGCAACGCTCCAACGACTTAACAAATTCCTGCGATTATGATCAGCAAAATAAACTTTCTGAACGTTTTTACGTACGGGGGGTTTCATGAAACTCATTACAGGGCTGTCAGCTGAGCGCCCGTCTGACGCCTCCTGGGTGGCAGACGTTTGTTTTGGTTCGACTAAAGCGCCGCTCGGATCGTCTCGTGACGATTGAGCTCAGGAAACGTAATTAATTAAACACCGCGGGACATATCAGCAAGCCTTCATGTGCTGAACGTGGAGGTGTGTGTTTCAGGTGATTCACATCTGACAGTGAAAGAAAACGCAGGGAAATCACCTCCTTTAATTGTTGTGGACAAATCTCAAAATAACCTGGTGACACTTAAAAAACAATGTTAGAGTTAACGGACAACCTAACGAGGAACAAATCAGACTAAAGGCTGTGTAACAATAATAATTATAAACTTTAAATGTTTTGAACGGTTTTTTAAAACTAGTAAATATGCTCCAACATTCATCATTTATCAATGTTTTATTAGAATAGAATGACAAATAAAACGTAGAGGTAACTAAAAGGTTTTTTTCAGGCATGTAAGGGAAAAATAATAGGTTTTGCAATGAAAATCTAAGATTTCTGATGATGGAATGACGTTACTAAAACCTCTAACTCACTTCAGCAGCAGGAATCTGTGCAGTTTTCACATTTATGGTTTTATTTATAAAAGGGTTATAAAATGTTTACTGCAGAAAAACCTCAGGTGAGAGAAAATAAACAGACTTTTTCTCTGTTTCAGTCAAATTTTAAGTCCAGAGGTGTGGAGCAGCCGTACTGTAACAAACCCCGCCCACATCGAGGCGACGTGGAGGTCCGCCGCCTGATTGAACGGCAGAAAGCAGATATCAGTAAAGCGAAGCGACTGATTTACTGATCTTATAGAGTCCACAGGGTTTGACAGCAGCTGTAAACAGATATAAGTCAGTCAGAGGAGGTGAGGATGAGGAGCGCAGACACCTCCAGGGCGCTGGGTCATCAAGATGATTGAGGGGACATGGAAAATGTGGGGGGGGGGGGGCTTTGACCCTGAACACACACACACACACACACACACACACACACACATACACACACACACACACACACACACACATACACACACACACACACACAGGCCAAAGCAGCTTCTGATTGATGGGTACTCCTTTCTCCTCTTCCTCCTCCTCCTCCTCTCCACCAGTCTACCTTGATTGCTTTCTGTTTCACTTCATCCTCCCCTCATCGCCGCTTCAAGTCCTTCAGTTTCTTCCACACGTCCATCCTCTCACGGAGCCAGAGACGCTTTGTTTTTTATTTTCAGCTTAGTTAGGATAATAGAAAAACGACTCGTCGTTTGTTATTTTCTGCGAACCCTCTGACAGCAGCTCTAATTTTATAAGGATGTATAAACTGTGCAGCTGGTTAAAGAGGGGGAAATAATTTAAAGATTTTACAGCTAAAAGGCAAAAATAATTCTTTATAACTGTTGCTTATTTTTAGATAAACTCTACTTAGCATTTCTTAAAAAACTTGTGTTACAGCAAGTCTAACATTTTCACTGGAGCCCAGAGACGACATCATAGACAAAAACAACAAACTAAAACGTTTAAAAACTCCACACAATTTGATTTAATTAGGTTTTTTTTCTTATAATGTGTTTCTGTATTTTATTTTTATTTTGTTTTATTGATAAAAATCTTATAAATAAATCTGACATTAATTCAAGAACAGGATAAAAACAAACTAAAGTGGTCAGTCCATCTTACAATCATTAAAACTTTATTTTTACCTACCTTTCTGAACACTGTTTATTAATGAGAGTTTAAAGCTTCCTGCTTTTTTAAACTGAAACTAATATTTGACCATGAGGCAGTTTAGATTTATTCTCGAGGTATCTTGTCACCCAAAGGCCTCGATGCTGAAATAGATTTTAACTCTTAAAAAAAAACATGCACCTAAACACACTGTTGTTACCCAATACCGATATCATGAAATAATACACATCTGTTATTAAAAAATACAACTTTCTTCTTTTAATTCATATTTATTTTTGTGCTGATTTAGTTTAAATATAAACTCAAAATCTTTGCATCTTTGGTTTGTGATTATGCATTTATATTCTCGACAATCAGAATTCTGCACAAATCCCAGACTAAACACCTCAGAAACCCTAAAAAGCACAAACTGCTAACACAAACAAAGCACAAACCCTAACAGCACATGTAGTGGACTTTAAATTTACCCAATAATAAAATAAAATGATGGTAACGTCTTACCCGTCTGGGTCCGTTATTCTTCAGTTCAAACACGTCCATGGTGTAGTTGACTCTGCGGCCATAATGGTCAAACTGGACATTACCTGTTAATCCCTGCAACTGGACCTACACACAGAGAGGACAAACACACACACACACACTTGATGTGGGTTATATAAACAGACAATTATGTTGCCTGAACAACTTTAGTCAGGAGAAATAAAAGCTTTATTCTTGGCGAGCTAATGACAGAAATCAATTCCTTAAAAACAAACCCAATGTAAAAAACGTATAAATCTTTAAACTACATTTTGTTTTGCATGAAAAGGTTATTTATAATTGAGATAATTATCATTTTCTGCCATTTTATTTCTCATTTATCCTCTTTGAGCTAGCTTCAGCTTCTTTTTAGCTAATCTTTTCCATTTTTTGCGCCTTTTCAGACGTTTTTCTGCTCTTTTAAGCTATTCTGCCAATTTAAACTTACAGTAGCTAAAATCAGCTAAATAAAAGCTGAATGAAGCTAAAATCAACACAGAGAAGTTAAAAAAGCAGAACTAGAACAAAAGGTAAAAAGGGCAGTAAAGATTTAAGGTTTTTAGGGATGTAAAAACGGCTCCATTCATTTTCAATGAGAGAAAAAGTCCGAAAAAAAAGCTAAATATCTCCAAAAGTATAAATTGCTGAATCACTAAAAGTCAAAGCCAGAATGTCCTGAAGGAGCTGAATGTTTTGATATATAAATTGTTGAAATAGCACAAAAATTGCAAAACGAGTGACGTGACAGAAAACCTACAGAAGAAAAATGAAATAATCATAATTTTGTTACATTCACACAAAAATAGAATCATTTTATCCACGAGGTTGTTTCTCTCGCCTGTTTGAGCATCCGCTCCATGTCGATGCCCTGGTTCCACGGGGCGGCGGGGTTAGCGAGGCAGTCTCCAGCGTTGCCCCGCCTGGACAGGTCCACCTTCTGCCTGCGCAGGTTCCTGAAGGCCTCGGCCATCACCATCACGCCGTCGTACGTCAGCGCCGAGGTGTACTGCGAGACAGGGGGGCGGAGACGTTACGGCGCTCAGACGCAGGCTGGACCACGCTCCTGCCTAAACACTTCATTAAGAGGCGCAGTTCTCCTGCGGTCCGCTCAGAGTTATAAAAGTGAGGTACGGCTCAGCGGGGACGGGGAGCGTGTGATTTGTAAATTACAGCCCTCGTAAACTGTTCTGTCTGTTTTGCAGTTACAGCACTGGTGGGACACGAACCCTGAAAAGGTATGAGACCAATTAAATGCTGATTTAGCCTGAGAGGCATGCTGTTCTGCTGGTCAGATCTTTTCAGAAACAGGGTTTCTGCGGGGCCGAGCGCTTCGGAGCGACAGCCTGTGTTGTTGCAGAGGAGCAGAGGTTTCTGCTCATTATTTTCTGAAAACAGGACGAGAGGGAAGTGAAGAGCGAAACATAAGAACACACCCCCCTCCTCAAGTGTAAGCCTCCCAATTTACCCAAATTTATCTTTGACTCGAAGCCTTTTTGAGCTGCTTCTTCTTATTTGGCCTTCAAAACAATAATAATAAAAAAATCCCAATCACTCTCTCATGAGCCACAAATTTCCCCTAAAACTCACCTCTGGCACGGCAGACAACTAATTGAGTGAATGACGAAGAGGCAGAAAGACTGGGAGGTGTGTGTGAGGGGGCTTATTGGGAGGGAATGGGAAGAGGCAACTGTTGTGTCCAGCCGGGAAACAGCCGGGCATTAATTATCCCAGATAGCAGGAGTTTATTAACTTTGCCTGCGGCCGGGGGTGAATCCTATTCATTAAGCTGCTGCTCACAGTGACATTCAGGCTGCTGCTCCCTGTTGCTCCTGACAAGCTGCCCACAGCAACACACACACACACACACACACACACATCAAGGTGTGTGTTAGATTCACTGAAACCTGATTTCTGCCTCCTCTTATCTTCTTCTTTTATTTGGCAACAATAAAAATCACTTTTGGCTTAAAACACAATAAATAAAATACAGACTTGTTGCTTTAAAGGGATGATGATGATGATGATGGGTGCCACTTGAGACTAAAACACAAAGAGTCGAGGCTAAAAAGCTATAATGTGTGACAATAAATTAATATTTTTGTATTAGTTTGTATGTTATTCTGCACAAATAAATATGTTTAATACATTAGCTCTGAAGCTAACAACATATATTATATGAGGCGTTAACTCCCAGGCTAATATTATTAGCTCGGGAGCTATATACAGGTGCTGGTCATAAAATTAGAATATCATGAAAAAGTAGATTTATTTCAGTAATTCCATTTAAAAAGTG
>JAUBOC010000028.1:2889243-2907390 GCA_032275365.1 Anablepsoides cearensis | reverse complement strand
GCAGAGACGTGATCCTAAGGTCACCAAAAGGGATCCCCTCAACACCTCGGCTGCGCCTAGAAATTCTGTCCATAAAAATTATGAACAGAATCGGTGACAAAGGGCAACCTTGGCGGAGTCCAACTCTCCCCGGGAACGAGTCCGACTTACTACCGGCAATGCAGACCAGGCTCTGGCTCCGGTCGTACAGGGACCTAACAGCCCTTATCAACTGTGACAGTAATGTTCAACAATATGATATGAATTGAGAAAACTGAATCGACTCAAACAGAATAAAAAGACATCTTTTAAAGCATCGAGAGACTAAAATTAAACTTTTCTGCCTCCTAGAGACTCAAAGTTCACAACAAAACGTTTTTAATAGTTAAAAGGTAATTTTTTTTACATGTCCTCTTTAAAAACAAAACAACAAAAAAGACACTTTCTTTAGTTTGGCAACACCTCTGGACGTTCTTACAAGTGCCAATCGTCAAGTTTACAGAGATTTAACCATCCTTAACTTTTGTTTCCTCTCAAGAACTTTCATAAACTTCACAAGTTTCTGCAAGCTTCGTAAAAAAGCCTGTCACAATATAACAACAAACTAGAGATGGCCAGCTTTTTAAAGGCCGATGCCAATAAAATTATTTTGACATCAGTTTAACTGATCCCTGATATGTGCTGCTGATTTATTTATGCCCATTCTTGAAGCTGAAATAGATTTTTCTTCTTTCATTTACATGATAAAACGACACAATGATAAAAAATTTACACAAGTATCAATTTAAACAAAAAAGAAACATTAACAAAACAAACAAAACATATGAATGCAAAGAACATTTAAATATATAACAATCTTAAGTTAAATTGGTTTGATTTTGTTGGCGAACACATTCATCGCCTGATATAAAAAAAACACAAATATTGACCGGTTGATGTATCAGTCGACCTCTACAACAAACCGACCTAAACATTAAAGCAGTTCCTACCAGCTAGAGAAAATGAACATCAAACTAATGTTCAAACTGAAGAAGCCAGACTTAATTTGCATGCAGAAAAGCAGAGTGTCGTAAAGATTAAAAATTGTGTTTGTAAAAACTGGGATCAGTTCCCACATGAACCAGTTGTTTATGCCAAAAACAAAACAGATTTCCAAACAACATAAAAGCGTTTGTGTTCCTAAGCAGACGTCATGATTCAAGGATGCAGAGACACGAATCACAGATGTGTCACTCTTATCAAATCTACTGTTTCTATGCTCATTTATATCTGCTGTTTGACCCCCAACAGATTGTTCAGCTAACAGTGAAGGACAAAATAACCAAAATGTTGTGAAAGGCCTGATGATGTTTGAAAAACAAGCATAAAACATAAAATATAATGTAATCTTCTTAAGTTACACAAAAAGTGTTTATATTTTCAATAAAGCTAAAACAGGGTCAAAATATCAATGCAAGACATTGCTCACAAAATAATCCTAGAAAAAAGGAGACAGTTTGACAATTTAAAAAATAATGCAAAACAATGATATAAATCAGTTAAAACATGAGAAGGAACGTGGTCCAGTCCCAGGATCTCCATCCTGCCACTACCCAGCACCAAACACACATCTGTCCTATTTTTAGCAGGAGCCTAAAGCAGCTCAGACAAGCAGAAAACATAAAAAAAACGATATATTTACAGAGTGGCTCAGCAAAGCCAGGAGTAAAGGAGGAGGAGGAGAAAGGCAGGCAGTTATTTACAACATAAAGGTAAGCGTCAGCTCGGATTCCCAGGGAACGCCGGGAGGAGCTCCGGCTCCTCTGCTGCGTTTTATTGATAAGAGGAAAAGAGGAGAAAAAGGCTGAACGTCTATGTAAATCCTGCACATCGTATACCCATCTGCAAACTTCCATTACTGCTGATAACAAGCAATGCAATAAAAGGAGAAAGTCAATACGAGCCAGTAACAAGGACATCATTTCAGTGTCGACAATAATGACCTGAGAGTCACACTTCAGTGTTAAATATGTGTTAGTGCTACATGATGCAACGACTTCCTGAAAGACAAATAAAAGGTCTAACAAGGGCAAATACTGTAGCTTTAGTATATTTATCGTTTATTATACAATTAGGTGCAACAAAAAGCATATTTTCACAAGAACAAAAGTATTTTTTCCTTCGTGAATTATGATATTACAGCCAATTAGTGAAATATAACAGTATGTTTTTTTCCTAAAACAGCAGTTTAAATGGATCTTTATAATAAGCTGTGACAATCCTGGTGAATGAGATACATTATGTTATATGAAAGAAATAATAGAAATGAGGAGCAAAAAGGTGAATCTGCTCAGAAGTTATGAAGCTGCTCCTTTATTTGCAAAGTGATACATTTTACACAAGTGTCTTAAATATTGAAAAAGTTACAAACAAATACACCATTTTGTTTTTTCTTCCCTAAGTGACTTAAATGAGTTATTTTTTTACTTTTTCTATAAAAGAAATCCTTTTATTTATCTGTTCCACTTTTTAAATAATTTAAACAATAAAAAAAATACAATTTTCACCACTTTTAAAGTCTCCAAGTGCCTCATGTTTTAAAATTTAGTTGAACTCGTTTTGTTTGAGATCAGCTGAAATTTACTTGGTTGTAAATTAGAAAATACCTTTTTTTTTTCCAAAGCAATGAAATGAGCGAACCTAGCCCCACCATCAGGCCCAAAAACGGAAAAATAAAAAAACCTGAACCCTCTGAGAAAAACTAAAATATTTAAAATCAACATCATGCTAAAAGCTGATGAAGCAAGAAAAACAGCTCACAATTCTTTTAACACACAAACAAACATTATAACTGATAATAATAATTCAAGTCAGAGTCAAAAAGAAAAATGAGGAAGGGAAGAATGGAAGTGCTGATTGCGTGAAGCATGCCTCCGCTGAAAAAAAAAAACATTTTAAAGATCTGCCACGACTCGGAAGCAGATGGGCGGGTTAATGAGGGGAGCGCCGTGCCCGAACATGGCGCCTTGGTGTTGGGAGCTAACCGAAGAGCCCCACAGGGGCCGCGTGTGTGTGTGTGCGGGGTTTACAGTAAGACATGTGTGCCGTAAAGGATCGAAGGTTGGGAGCTAAAAAAAAACCAAAATAAATAAAAAAGTGCATCAGTGACGAACACCATCTGGGTGCTCGGAGCGGTGAAGACACCCAATCTTTTATCTCTGACATGCACAAGAGCGGCGCCGTTACCGGGTCCTTGAGAGGGATCTTTGAAGGAGGGATGAAGGAAGTCTTCAGTCCTGTTCTGGGACTTCTCAGCTGAGAGTCTCAGTTTCACAGTGGCTGTCATGGAATGTGCAGTGAATGAAGTTAAACACCATGCGTCATGAATAATCCAGGCCTCGTGCTGCTCTGACACAACAACAGGAATTGTTTTCACGTCCAAAGGTGAGCGGTCACCTTCAGCATTCAGGCCGGTGTAATAATCCTGCTACAATATTTATTACAGAACAAAAAAGTGTTTGTAAAGGTTGCAGTTTGTGCACCTCAGTTTGCATCCAGTGGATTAATAATAAATGTGTGTAAATCAATCACAGAAACATGGATGTTCCAGCACTTTTTTTTATAGATAACTTGTATGATGAAGAGGATTTTTCATCATGTTTTCGTGTTCTAAGGCTTTTAACAAACTGGTTATAATTGTAAACAAACAGACATGAGAGGGGTTTAGACTTTCTGCTGATTCAGCAATTTTAGCCATTTATTTATCACAACAGCTCACTCAGGAGACGGTACTATGACTTTTTTTAGTGTTTATATGACTCAAATTATTAAATATTTACATAAAAACACAATAAAATATTTTTAGTTCCTTCAGAAACATTGTTCTCTTTCAAATCTGCTTCAGCAAACTCGTTCTACTACTTATGTTCATCTGCTACTTTTAGCTTTTAGCCAGAAAGACAAAAATGTTAACAAGATAACTGTAAGCAAAACGTAACACTCGTGAGGCGTAATCTAACCAGCAGATAGAGGGGTTTGGGGCGAGGTGTGGCTGTGGATGTATGGATCATCATTGAAACGTGTTGCTGACGTACAGAAGGTGGTGAGGCTGGTGAGGATTCAGAAAACATCAGTGAAATATTTAGTGAGATGAAGATAGTAAAGTGATTTCTCTCCCTCCAAACAGAAAGGAGGCGGGGCAGATCCACTGGTACAATGTCACTTCCTGTCCCCTATAGGAACACTGGGCTTAATTCCAAAAGAAATACTGTAAATAGCTCCCATCTCCATCTGTTATCTATTGCATTCACTCTCTCTTTTGTCATCGTCTCCTTCGTACTTCTTTCCTCCCAGCTGAGTGATTACTTCAGTTCCCAGCTGTCCGTTCCTTCGGCTCGCTCCGTGTTTGTTCAGCTACTAATGTAGTCTCTTTCTCACTGCTGAAATGAGATGATACGGTGGCGGTAACTCCGGTACTTTAGTCTCTCTCTCCTCCTTCCACTGCATCGCTTCAATAAAGCTGCTGTGAATTGGTTCAGCCTGTCTGTTTAATTGCTTTCCTCCTTCATGAAGGCTCCCCTGCTGGTCCAGACACACAAAACTCAAACAGGATTGTAGCGGTAAGTGCAGCTGTGGTGTTTTATGTGGGACAGAAGACGGCCCTCCGCACCAATAACCATCCACAAACCTGTTCACCTGTAGCTGGAACTTTAAAAAGATTTAAAATATAACCACTGCGCAGACATGTAGTGACATTTTATGACTTATTTACAGCAGGGAAGTTCACAAAATGTTTACATAAGTTTCTAATATTCATGATCTCCCCTCTCCTGCGTGTAATGGAAGCAGCAGGAGACCAAAACTGTGACCGCCGCTATTTTGTTCTTTCTATAAAGTCATTGATAGTTGTCAAGTCACGGCCAAGAAATTATCAAGATCGATGCTTTTTTTATGCACAAGTTTAGTCATGAGTCCAAGGTGATAAAAGTCAAAGCCTCGTTGTTTTATAAAGTCTAACTGTCACCCTAAAGGTTTACAGGGTTCAAAATGTGAAATAACTGTTAAAAACTAAAAAACAGTTAATCTGTTCGGTCATTTAACGCTCCAACTGGTCTGACTGTTTGTCTGAGTCCATATCACCTCACAGGAGTTCTCCATCAGAGTCGTCATCCTTCCTGGTCCCAGCTACTCAACTGGATCCATCTTTATTGGTATGTGCCTTGGAGGACAGCTGGACCTCCTCATCTCTGTATAAATCTCCATCTGAGGCAGACAGCGGCGACTCTGACCTCATTACTGCTGGTAACAAGCGTTATCATCGCCGTTTGGGCCGAGGATTTATCTCCCCGTGTCCTCCTGCCCTCACTTCCTCTGCTCGCAGATGCAGAAACTCCTGCACTGAAGCTGGAGCACCGCAGAGCTGAAATGTTTACAGCTCAGGCTGTAGGATGAAACCGGATTTTTGTCGAAAAACATGAATAAAATCCAGTTTTTTTAGTCATGTTTGCGACATCTTTATTTATTTTTTTTTTTTGCTTCCAGCTCGGTTGACAGCCATGTTGGCACTGTGAGTGAACTGTTTTTTAAAGTTTAGCTTGAAAAGTCGTTCCCAAATAAAACCTCACGTAGTAGTCTTGTTTATTTGTGTTGAGCTTTTTTATGCAAACATACAGAATGTAATAATAAATGCCAGGGGTTAGGGAAATAAACCTCCTGCAGCCTCCTTGCACTCTCAGTAAATATTTTGTTTTATGAATTAGTCAGGGTAAAAAGCAAATCTTGGGAAAATATAATGCCTGATATCACGACAGATGGTGTGACTGTAAAAAAATATAACTTTACTGAAATGAGAAGCAACAACACACACCAACACAACAATCTTTTTAGTTTAAATACCCATTTCATCCTGTTAAGTGTAAATATTCCAGGTATTACTGGTTAAAAAGGTAGGGTACACCCTGGAGAACATACATCCACACTGAAATGACTCAAACCAGAGATCTCTGAAAGAGAAGATGGAAACAATGTCCAGAGTATCGATGCTGTGACCTCCAAACTGAAAGGGTGGCTCCAAAAAGTCCCAAGAATAAGTTTAAAGATCTTCGTCTAGAAGAGCGTAATCCTATGAGCAGCTAAGGCTACATTTTATGGCGCGGTAAGAGGGCCAAAATTAGGACTACTGCACACGCACACAGAGGCTAGCAACTAGCATTGATAAGTTGGCGTTAGCATCGGAGAGGCAAGCTGCTAGCATGGATAAGCTGTCGTTAGCATCATAGAGGTTAGCGACTAGCATGGATAAGCTGGCATTAGCATCGGAGAGGCTAGCGACTAACATGGATAAGCTGGTGTTAGCATCGAAGAGGCTAGCAACTAGCATGGATAAGTTGGCATTAGCATCGGAGAGGCCAGCTGCTAGCATAGATAAGCTGTTGTTAGCATCAGAGAGGTTAGCAACTAGCATGGATAAGCTGTCACCACTATAAGAGAGGTTAGCAACTAGCATGGACAAGCTGTCGCCACCATAAGAGAGGTTAGCGACTAGCATAGATAAGCTGGCGTTAGCATTGGAGAGGCCAGCGACTAGCATGGATAAGCTGGCATTAGCATCGGAGAGGCTAGCGACTAGCATAGATAAGATGGCATTAGCATCAGAGAGGCTAGAGACTAGCATAGATAAGCTGGCATTAGCATTGGAGAGGCCAGCGACTAGCATGGATAAGCTGGCATTAGCTTCAGAGAAGCTAGCGACTAGCATAGATAAGCTGGCGTTAGCATCAGAGAGGTTAGCAACTAGCATGGATAAGCTGGCATTAGCATTGGAGAGGCCAGCGACTAGCATGGATGAGCTGGCATTAGCATCAGAGAGGCTAGCGACTAGCATAGATAAGCTGGCGTTAGCATCAGAAAGGCTAGCGACTAGCATAGATAAGCTGGCGTTAGCATCAGAGAGGCTAGCGACTAGCATAGATAAGCTGGCGTTAGCATCAGAGAGGGTAGCGACTAGCATACATAAGCTGGCGTTAGCATTGGAGAGGCCAGCGACTAGCATGAATAAGCTAGCATTAGCATCAGAGAGGCTAGCGAATAGCATAGATAAGCTGGTGTTAGCATCAGAGAGGTTAGCGACTAGTATGGATAAGCTGGCGTTAGCATTGGAGAGGCTAACAACTAGCATGGATAAGTTGGCGTAAGCATCGGAGGGGCCAGCTGCTAGCATGGATAAGCTGTCGTTAACATCAGAGAGGCTAGCGACTAGCATGGACATGCATGTTTTTGCATGTTTCTTTTCCTATTTTATTTTATATGCGACCTCCATCAGACTCCAGTGTGAACTCTTCACAGCACTAATGCAACCTTCATGCACAGAAGAGGATGTGATGTGTCATTCAGCTGTTTACAGAAGCAAACATGGATACTACATGTTAGCATGTCAATTCTGAAGTTGTGCAATCAAAGCCAATGAAATAATTATTTGACACGCTTGTTTAGTTCAGTGTTTAGATTTTAATCTGCCTTTGGCTGGCTGCTCCGGTGCAGCACTTTATTTACAGAGATAGAAAATAAAAAAGATGAGACAAAGAAACTGGACTTCTGTTCTGTAGCTGAATCATTATTATAAAAACTTAAATCGATCCTTTCACCCCGACCTCGCTGAGGTAGAAGTCGGATGAAATGCGACACGAGCGTTCAGACTGAGGTCCCTTTGACAAACATCAGATATTGATCTGATTTAGTACCACATAAAAATCGGATTTGTTATGAAAAAATCCAATATGTGTCACATTTGAACCTTCACGCTCTCAGGCCTCTGGTAGAAGAATTGAGATTGAAGTAAAAAAAAAACAAGATCTGGGTAAGAAAATCTAATGTTTGTCGGCAGCAGACCTGATTGCTTTATGAAACACAATACAATCTGTTCATACAGACTGGATTTATCTCTGAGGATTACAAAAAAATAAAACTCTTTGGTGGTTTGGTGTATTTGTACTGTATGCTGTAGCTGTAATAAATGGTGAAAAAACCCCGCAGTAAAGGGAAAACTTGTGTTTCAGGTGAAAGTAGCACCTGCACAGCGACGCCGGCGTCGACACAGAGTTTGTTGTGCACGTCAGCAGCAGGCGAGTTTCCTGTCAGAGTGTGAATATCATTAATTAAAGCCGCTGTCTGCTGTTTATTTATTCATTCAGCTCTGCGGTTCACTCACTCGCACTGCAGTTAAACTGTTTTAATATTTCTGACAGTTTGTGTACCGCGAGCCGAGAACAAACAAACAGGAGCTGTGATCCAGTCGGATCCTGATGCATCAGGACGTCCCAAAACCCCCGTCTCCACAAATCTACACAAAACAATGTAAAAGCTACCATCATAACAGTATCAGACAACTGCACACATAAATGCTTTAATAATTACAAATAAGTTGTTTATTTGTTGCCGTAGCAGCCAGTTCTCTTATGTAAAATGATGTTTTATGCTGTAGAGCAGCAACAACACTGTTCTATTCCCATTTTCAGCCTACATTAATGACACCTGTATGTGTGTGTTCAGGTGTGTGTTATATATTGAGTTTATGTCAAAGCCCATCAGAAAAACTCCTCTTCTTGTGTCTCCACTGAACCCTGAGCACAGATCCTTTAGTAAACAGTCCCTCGTCTTCTACCCTCTGTATTTCTGTCCACTTTTATCTCTCACTTTTATTATTATCATTATTATCATTATTATTATTATTATTATTACCACCACCAGTGGTGGAAACTGTTCCCCTAAAGCACTAAAGCACTAATAGGGAAACTAATTTCCTGTTTAGTGCTTTAGGGCTTTTGCTAATTTTAGTTTTAATAGAATTTATTAGTGGATTAGCGCTTGCTAAATTTAAACGCTAAATTTAGAAGCACTAACTAAAATGTCATTCATCAACATTATTGTTAACAGCTGAGGGTGAAAACACATTTTGTTCATATGTGTGTCACTGATCCACTGGGTGACAATATATGAACTCAAATACAGCTGTGGAGTCAATGATAAGTCTTAAGAGAGCAACATGATGATATGTGACTCATGTTGTCTGTTGATGAACATTCATGGGTTGACTGGGTTATTTTAGTGCTTTGGAATTAGCTTTTGCTAAATTTTTCAGTGCGTTAGTGCTTTAGAATTAGGGGACCTAAATATTGAGTTAGTGCTTTAGGGCTTGTGGAACTAATGTTTAAATTAGTGCTGCCCACCACTGATTATTACTGTCCCTGGTTCATTTTAGTTGAGTTTTTTCCCTTTTGTTTATTTAAAGAACACAACTTACTGTTCATCTGCTGTAAATTGATTTTTAGGTCCTAAAAAAGTGGATTTTGCATAATATAACCCCTTAAAAACAAGATATTTTCATTTAATAACATTGATTAAGAAACAAATCTTGATTGAAGGCGAGTCAGGTTATCCGTCCCACAAAAAAAAATATGCCTTAAAGCCAAAAAAATCTAAGACATAGTTCTAAACTTCTTTTTATCCACATGGAAACAGGTTCTCCTAATGTGTGGATATTTTTCTTTGAGTTGGAAGAATTTGACCTTTCCTGGTACTATTGGCATCCTGGAAATGTCTTATTTTTTACCTCTCACCATGATAATTGGTCATTTGATATGAAATATGACGTTTCTCTTAAAATCACATACTTTTCTGGAAATCCGTTACCATCCCGGTTTTTGATTATATTTTGTTTTCTCTCTAGAGCAAAAAAAACAGGCTTAAGAAAGTTTGGATGTTTGTTACCAGGAGGTGCATCATCTGGCCTGTCTGCCTCATTAGCCCACCCTCAGCTCCCCGTAGAGTCAGGAAATAACCCTCGGAGGAGGGCTGGATGAATGAGAGTGGCATGAATGATACGTGTTTGTGTGCTTCGGCGTGTGTTGCAAAAAAAAAAAAAAACGGGGCTAAAAATAAACTTGGAGGAGAGAAACATTAGGAGGTGACGAAAATAAAAAGGCAGCGAACGAAAACCACAAATCAGCAAATAATAAATAAAAAGCTATTTTTTCTTATCTAACTAATTGTGCCACATATTCCTCACAGAAAGGTCAAAGGCAGACGCACACAAGGACAAATAATTAAATATGAATGCAGTGTATGTGATGCATTCACTGAGGAAGACTCTTATTTAACGTGTGTGAACAGCAGTCAAAACATTAAATACAATCAAGACAAGTATCTATCAAAATGATCGTATTATAATCAGGAGCTGCCATGAAAAATATGCATTTTTTTCTTGCAATTTTTAATCTTCAACTCCTTCAGTCTTTCTAAACAGGCTGCAACACCTTCCACTCTTTTCCATTTATCTCTTTTTACCTGAACTCCTTACCATTTATTAAACTACTGCTGATAATGACAAATCAATATCAGCTTCCTTTCTCAACCATCCCTCTCCAAATCTTCCCTCTCTCGTCTAAACCTCCTTTGTTTCTGTTGCAGTCGGAGAGAAATGTCCTGTCTCTGCGGGCCATGAACGTGCATCATCACGCGGCCCGTTCCCACGGGAATAAGCAAGTCAGCGGATTTAATCTTGGAGAGGAGGGGCCGTTTCAGGGATCTCCAGTCAGACTCCAAGGACAATTCATTATCAGGGCCGGAGCGCAGAAGGGCCCGACGGGAGGTCGGCCCAAGTGATGGACTGGAGGGAAAACAGTTCGATAATCTTGAGTTTTGAATCCCCCGACCGTGCCGAAAGCAGGGAGCGGGGAAGAAATGTCAAGGGCATCGCGTAAGCAATCAACTTCCCTTCCTCGTCCTTCAAATCCACAGTGAGCTGCCGCAGATAATCAGCCTCGGTGTCCGCCGGGCGAATGTGAGCCGACGTGGACCCTGAACAACAACAGCAGTTTGATTTCTGCAGTTTTAACCTGACGTAATCCTGAAGGTGCAGTTTTAGAGACACTCTGGATCGAGACCCTGAGGCTCTGGAGTAATCATGTCGGCTGTTTCAGTGACGACCTTTAAGTTTCTGTCTCAAACTGAATCCTAAACAAGTTTGACTCCACTTGTTAAAAATGTAAATTTAATTGTGTAATCATGTTGCTCTGTTTTTCTTGACTGCCTTAAAAATCATAAAGGTGGAAATAAAATGTTTCATGAGCCACAAGACGGACTTTAATGAAACTCTCAGGAAGTGATCGATGGTTGAACAGGTTGAGTCAAAAGTCTCAGGACAACATTTCATATCAGAAAGAAACGGGAAAATGAAACATCTGAATATCCCAGAAAGTAAAAGGTGAGGGGACCTATTTTTCAGACTATGTCCAGAACATTTCCACCATCTTGAAAGCTGCTGCATTGGACCATGGGCAAGATTTTCCAATGGGCAGGGGGTTATGTAGGATATCAAAGAAGAAAATATATCAGGCAGGGTTCCAAGTTGTTGTTTAAATTGTCTGTGTTGTTGACCTTTGAACCACAAGAGCAAATCTGATTGCAGCAATCCATTTCTGAGATGTGCTAAAGTCCTGAAACATTTAAGCACTTTCAGGACCTTGGATAGTTCCTCCAGTCCTTCACACTTTCTAAAGTCCTGAACCCTTCCAGGACTTTCAGGACCTTGGACATTTAAAACTCTATCAGGCAACATAAAAACGATGAACCTCAGTCAGTTTTACAGACAATAAGCTAGAACTGGATGTGGTCGAAGCTGAAAGTCTTCTTATACATATACTTGAAGTGCTAACATCTTGTATAAACACCTTCATTTTCCAAATGTGACCAAAAATACTAAAGCTAATCTTCATTTTTAATCTACTTTACCTGGAAACCAGTTGATTTATTGCCCTGTCGGGTTTATTTTGTCCCAAAGTTAACCGACTGCCTCAGAGTAATTCAGGAGAAAAAGACTTATAAAAACCGTGACCTGATGTCATTGAGCCTACGTTAAACTACTAAAACATGTACTTTTTGTGCATGTTTTTGCATATTGCATAGTTTCTGAGCCAAAGTATGATTTCTGCATCCTTCTTTCTATGAGAAATCTGGACTCTTTCATTTGCTTTTTGTGTGATATTTATAAAAAAGTGTAAACTCATCTTCTCCATCCATGTGTACGTTGACCAGTGTGTGTGTGTGTGTGTGTGTGTGTGTGTGTGTGTGTGTGTGTTGGGAGGGGGCGGTGGTGGCATCTGAAGTGATAAAAGAGCAGTAATTGGCCAATCATGTTGCAATCAAGGGCTTTTCTCTGGTCGACTGCTGAAGAGAGTTCAAAAGCTGCGGCCGTTCCAACAGCAGCAGCTTTGTTGAGCTCAGAACACACACACACACACACAGACACACACACACTGCAGCGCGCTGAGAGCGATTGGCTTAAACAGATAGAAAAAGTCATAATCATCCGATCCAATAACGCTCTCATTATGAAATGGAGCAGTTTCGGCGTGAGGTGAAAGGTCAACATGTGTGAGACGATCATCGAGGCCGGAGGCTTCATCTGAATGAAGACGCTCGCTCTGAAGAGGGACGGAGCGTGAATCAGCGCCGACTCACGTCACGGTTTCTTATTAGGTTTTCACGCTCCAGACTGATGTGCTTTTAGGTGGATGAGAAGAAACGGTGATGAAGATGGAGGACCTCATTGTGAGTCAGAAAAACGGATAGGATCTAATTCTTAACGGACAAATTAAACCTCTCACTTGTATCGTTTTCAGAGCTGACGGTTGAATATTTAAAACCGCTGATGAAAAAAAGAACTCTTCGGCTTTTATCTGTGGAAGGAGAAGTGAAAGGTGAAGAGGTCACAGCTGCAGGATGATGAAGTCAGGATCTGTGGTCTCCGGAGGACTTTAAGTGGGAGTTTGACCGTTTGACCTCAAACTAATGAACTCAGCAACTAATGAAGACCCTCGATGGGTTTCTTCATCAAAGCCCCTCCTCTACACGCTGGAAATACAACAACTGTAAATCCATGAATTGTCAAGGCATACCTAAAGCAGAGAACACATCCATTAATCTAAAAGACGAGGCTTAATTATCTCTCTAGCATCAGGATTATTATAAGAGATATTCTATATCACAGCTTCAGAGTTTTTTTATGTCTCAGAGCTGTAGGATGTAAAAAACAGAAATACAATAAATACAATTTGTGATTTCTCTACGACCGTCCACCAATGTTTTGCATTACTCAGCCCTACGGTTTAGTGGTTTTGTCCCTAACATGTTGATTTAATTTACCTCCTACATCAGAGGACCTGCAGTCAGTGGGACTATTGCATACATATAAATAGCGATGACGATGCTCAAACGGTATATTATAATGCAGCTTTACTGGATTATACTGACTGGACAATAATTGGACATTATTGCAACCCAATATTGTGCTCATTGACACTGCAATGGCATTAAATTTGAAATAATGCAGCTCTACATTATCACCCGTCGCTGAAAGGCTAAGGTGTGTGATGGAACCAGAACATCAGACCACTTTTCAAAACAGAGTAAAGAAAACACTAAGACAACTTTTACTGAAAAGAGTTTGCATCAAGCTTTAGTTAGAAGTTTCTCCCCTCATTTAAATACCGTGACAGGCGCAGCTTATCTGAGCATGTGCTGTAACGGCCTCCTCCAGTGTGTGTGTGTGTGTGTGTGAGCCAGTCCCCTGGCCAGAGTGTGTTCCTGCTAAAACCCATCTGTGAATTCACACGACTTATTCGCTGCGATGTGAGAGCAGACGTGCAGCTCGTTCCCTCCCGTTTCCATCGTCTGTGTTGATCCTTTTTAAAAAAAAAAAAAAAAAAACAATTCCGGGCGTCCCCCCCCCCTCCATCTTGGAAAGCAATTTGCTCCAATCTGCTTCCATTAGACCTAATGTTGCATAAACAATGTTAATATTAGCTGCTGACTTGTTTGGTTACTTCAAGGTCAAAAATGGACTGAAATGTTGGTGCGACGATGCTTTTTAAGACACAAACATGCATCTAATTGTGCTTTTCATGCAGAAAATGGAGTTATTTAAAAAGTGAAAGTTCACCTTGGATCAGTAATCAGCTTAAGGTAAAGAAAACCTTAAAGAATGAGCCTGTTTAACAGCTGACATCCATTTAATCCTTAGTTTTTGTTATCCCAAGTGTAGTTATTTACAAACATAGGCATGATGTGATGAAAACTTTGACTTTTTAACACATTAGTTTACTTTAAATCCAGTATTACACTCATACTTAGTAGCAGCAAACACTAGACACAAATTGATTAGTAAACAAATTAGAAGAACACACAACAAAGCTGCTTGTCAATATGCCAATCTTCTTAGTTTTCTGTCAAAATTGTCTGAAAAAGACATATTGGTCCACAGCAGAATAATCTTTAAAAAAAATTCACATTGATGATGTTAGTGACAACTATCTGCCCCCAAAACACTGTTTTTCAATTTCTCTCTGATGTGCTGCATTAAATATCAAACAGGAGCTCCGAGCTACTAAATCTGAAATCTCTAAATGATTCACACAAAGCAACTGCCGCGTCTCGCTGTCCTAGTTTGTAGGAAATCCATCAAAGCGTCCCCCCCACGTCCAAAAATAGACGTCTAATTGAAAAAAGAAAAAAAAAAGACGACGGTGAAGCCGCTGCACAACCCTGATTGCTTTTAAATGTTTAGAGCTTCCTTTTAAACGACACGAGCCATAATAACTAATTAATCCTGCGTTGCATCGCACAACGTGGGGCGCCGAGGTCCTTATTTAAATTACGCAAAAATATGGGAGGTTAGCGTCTGACGCTAAGTTGAACCAATTAAACTCGACATGTGTTTCTTTTATAGAGGCTTTAAAAAAATGGTACGCACTCCTAAACATCTGGGTCTGAGACTTTCCTTGAAAAAGAGAAAAAAAAGAGAGAGAAAGTAATAAACTTTTAAATAGATCATAATTAGAAAGCAGACGTATTCCAGCTGGACTCCATGTTTGTTTTTACAGGGTCGTCCTAAAACAGAAGGATACAGATGAGAACAGGGGGAACGAGATGTTTAATGAAATTCTCTTTTCATTAAACTTAATAAACTCCAGGATTCTGCAGCGTCAGTCTGACATGATGTGCTCTTTTATTACCTGAGTGTAAATCACTTCCTGGATACTGCCTAAAGACAAAAAATTAAAAAAAATAAAAACACAGATCAGCAGTTTTTTTCTTCTACAACTAGATGTTTAAACTAGACTACGTTCTAAATTACACTTTTATGTTAAACCTTTCAATGAGCTGCAAACTTTTTAGCTTCAAACTCACAGAATAAAAAGTGGCCACATCTGATTAAAAATTCAAACTAGATTTAAACTAAAGCATTCTTTGAAGCCTCCTTTCATGGCAGGTCAAGGTTAAAGAGAAATGATGACGTTTTAGCTGTTTTATTTAATCTTTAAAAATAAAGCAAAGCTAACAACCGGATCAAACTTTCAATTAGCAAGTTTTACATTTATAGATCTAAAGACTCTTTTGTGTTTACTAAAGCTGATTAACTTCTTTAACCATTAGGGTTTATTCTTGTTTATGACGTGACTCACAATCCCATCAATCATAATTTAGTTTCAAGCAGGTTTTTTGCTGCTTTTAGCTTATTTACAGTCTTTACATTATCTTAGCTTCAAGCTAGTCTTTTACCACTTTTTGCTTCTAACTTGCTTTAGTCATCTTCTACTTTTAGTTTTAAATTGTTTATTTTAGCTTCTATACAGTTTTTTCATACTTTTAGCTTCTACACAATCTTCTGCTACTTTGAGCTTCTATGTAGCCTTTTTTTATTTTTAGCTTTCATACCACCATGTCTTATTTTAGTTTTTGGTCAGTAGTTTCCTACTTTTAGATTCCAGCTAGCCTTTTGATATTTTAACTAGTGTTTTGATACTCTTAGCTTTGATAAAACCATTTCATACCTTTAGCTTCTTGTTAGCCCTTTGCTACTTTTAGCTTCTACACGACTGTTTCATAATTTAGTTTGTTGTCAGTCTTCTCCTACTTTTAGCTTCCAGCTAGCCTTTTGATATTTTGGCTACTTTTAGCTTTTAGTCTCACTTTTGGTACATTTTACTCCTATCAAGTATTTTGTTCTTTTTAGCTATCCGTCTTCTACTTTAAGCTTTGAATTGACTTCTGTTTAGCTTTAACGACTCATTTTCAGCTTGTTCAGTGTTATTTTTACAGAAAATGTATGTTTTCTAGTTCACTGTATTTTCTGTTCTGGTTTATTTGTCAGGATAATCTCAATAGGCAGCTGTGGGTAGATTAACATAAATTAAGATAAGAAAAAACAAGATAAAATACTTTTTTCTGGACCCTGCTTTTGTTTTTTATTTTACCAGGTTTCTTGGAAAAATCCTTTTCTCCCTCAGCACGTCTTCCTTTTACCTTCCCCTCTGCTTCACCACATTACTCTCTCATTAACAGGCTCCTCCCCTTTTTCCTCTCCATCCTGGCCTTTATTAGCCAAAAACAAACGGTGACAAAAAGCCTGTATTTTTCAGCTGAGGTGTCCTCAGACAAACGAGGAGCAGCCATTGAAGGGACAGCAGCACAGAGCAGCAGAACAGGGCCCGCAGAGGGAGGAGTAATGGGCTCAAATAGGGGATAACACGCCACAAAGACAGAGGAAGGAAGAGTTCACGTGAGGGATGTGCTGCAAACGCATACGGGAGGAAGGGTTGTTGAATGTTGTCTGGATCTGGAGTGAGTCAGAGCACCATGCTGAATAATAATGACTCAACGCACATTAAGATGTCACTATTTCAATGCAGGCGGAGGCAGCGTGTAGGAGGACATGTTAGCCCCTTCTACCCCCACAGTCCTTTTCAAACCTCTGTATGGGTGCGGGGTCGGGGAAAAACCACCGCAAAAAGACACGGGATGGGGCGGATTAACAAACGAGCGGCTCAGAGGCGTATTGATTGGTCTCTTTTTTTTTCTCTTGACGGCAGCAAAACTCGGCAGCAAATCTGTTCTTAATTTGAAGTTTCTAACGAAGGTGTGGAGATCTAACCACTCACTTGCGCTCAAACTGTGCACCTTGATTACAGAGTGCCCTCCATTACCGGGAGGTCAAATTATTCAATAGCGCTCTTTCATCCGAATGCAATCATTCTGCTGGTCACTATAATAAAAGAAAAAAAGCTAAACTCTGCCCTGGGTTCACTTAACTCGGCCATAACGGCTCATTGACAGACAGGTGTAGAAGTCACCATCGTATTTGGCTCTTTGTTCCACATTTAAGCTGTTTGTTTTATAAAAGTATTTTTTTCTTCCTGCTACAGTTGAAGATTACTACCACAACATTTTATTTAAATATCTGTAAAATCTCAAATCAAATAGCCGTGGCAGCCATCTTGAATGGGATTGTATCCAAAAGTTAATTAGGTGTAGAAGTAAATTAACTGATTATTTCCCGAGAGTTTCATTAAAATCTGCCCACTGGTTCCTGAGACGTTTGGCCAGCGATACAAACAAAGGAATAGGTGGCGTGCATTAAAACCTAGGAGGTGTACAAAAATGAAACTTCAGACCAGCGTAGAGGACAAAACAGTAAATCAAACTAATGTAAAATAATATCCACGGCAAGATAATCGGTGACAAAGAGAACACAGAACATCATTTGTCCAAATCCTCCCACCAATTATCCCCATCAGCCTTCCTGACAGCAGCCCCTGAACGGCCTAATCTCTCCTAACAAATTAGCTCCGTCTCTCATCTCCTCTTCCCAAATGTACCCGATGTCCTTAAACGTCACGTAGACGCGTCGCCTTTTCATAACCGCGGCATCAAGGTCTTTGATAATGGAGCGAAGCGGCGGCCGAGGAGGAGAATAAAGTCTCTGGGAAATGTGAAACGAGGGGCGGTGGAAACCCGGCGATGGGGTTTCGATCTCAGGTTCCCAGCTGACCCTGAGCTATCAGAGCCATTGATTGGCTCGTGTAATTCTGCTCTGATTTGGCTCGGCCAATCAATGAGCTGCAGGCCGAGCCTCTGTGAGCGGGCAGCCATTAAACTACAAGGGAAAAAAAGCTTTGGTTTCTTCTGCTCCTGGAAACATACTTGCTTCAAGAACCACCACACACAGACGTATGAAAGACATGGGTTTCTGCTGTCGCATTCCTTGTGTCAAGGCACTCTTGAACCACAGACAGCGTCAGAAGCGTCTTGCCTGGGCTAAAGAGAAACAGGACTGGACTGCTGGTGAGTGGTCCA
>JAUBOC010000028.1:2821520-2833899 GCA_032275365.1 Anablepsoides cearensis | reverse complement strand
TCCCCATACTGATGCTCTGTTTGAACTGCAGGAGATTGTCTTGACCATGTCTACATGCCTAAATGCACTGAGTTGCCACCATGTGACTGGCTGATTAGAAATTAAGGGTTAACGAGCAGTTGGACAGGTGTACATAATAAAGTGGCCGGTGAGTGTATGTTCCCAGTACATAATGTTCCTCAATACACATGTTCCCCTGTACCTATGTTCTCAGTACCAATTTTAGCAGTACTTATGTTCCCCCAAATCTATGTTCCCTATACCCATGTTTCAGGTACCTGTGTTCCCCCGTACCTATGTTCTCAGTACCAATTTTCCCAGTACCTATTCCCCTAAAACTATGTTCCCCTATACCTACGTTTCAGGTACCTATGTTTTCTGGTGCATATGTTCCTGGTTTTTTACTCCAGCATCAATGATTTCTGGAGGTTACAGTACAAAAACAGGAACCTGCTTCTTAAAAAAAAAGCAGTCCTTGGCAGTAGTGAAACAGTTTGGGTTAAAGTTAAATTTTAGTTCATTTATTCATCATTTAGCTGACAGGAGCTTTTCTGTTGGATGAAATTAACTTTTTTTTTCCCACATCAAGCTGTTTGACCATTTATTTTCATTTTATTCTGTCAGAAAAGAAAAAACTCTTGGAAATTAAAATTGATTTCAAATAGATGAAATGGGTATTAACCGGTTACAGTTACCTGGGGTTGGTTTGGAGAGATTTCCTTGTAGGTTTCTCTACATTTGAAGTGCCAACATCTTATTATTTACTTGATAACCTGCTGAAACCATCAATGAATGACTGATTTGTTTAATATTCTGTGTAACCCTCTTATCCTCACTCAGAAAGTGACAGAGCATGCTGAAAAGCAGATGGTTGCACAAAGTCATTCGTAATTTTATTAACCTGCTGATTTATTTGCTCCGAACCCCTTGTCAATGTCAATTTTATTTATATAAACAGATTTAAAACCACTGAGGTGATTTACAGTCAAACCTGATAACAACTCAGCAAAATAAATTATGAAAAAATAAATAAGGATAAAAAAAAGTATAGGGCCAGGCAAAGGTTGATAAGGTCTGAGTCATCCCTTAGTTTCTTTATACATCTCTAATAAAATACCTTTTTTTTTTCATTTGTTTTAAAGGACATTTGAAGGAAGAGCCAAGCATCTTTGGGGAACATAACGAGGTACCTTAGAACGTAGGTACCGTGGACCGTAGGTACCAGGAACCAGAGGTACTGGAGAACAGAGTACCAGAGAACGTAGGTACCGAGGACCCACAGGTATTGGGGAACACAGGTACTTGGGACCAACTGGGAAACAAAGTACAAGAGAACTAAGGCACCAGGGAGCCACAGGTATTGGGAAACACAGGTACTGGGGACCAAAGATACTCAGGAACAGAGTTCCAGGAAACATAGGCACCAGGGACCAACAGGTATTGGGGAACACAGGTACTTGGGACCAAAGGTACTGGGGAACAGAGTACCAGAGAACTAAGGCACCAGGGAGCCACAGGTATCGGGGAACACAGCTAAGTGAACATAGGTACTGGGGAACAGAGTACCAGAGAACTAAGGCCCCAGGGAGCCACAGGTATCGGGGATCAAAGGTACTGGGGACCAAAGTACCAGAGAATGTAGGCACCAGGGAGCCACAGGTATTAGGGAACACAGCTACTGGGGAACAGAGTACAAGAGAACATAGGCACCAGGGAGTCACAGGTATCAGGGAACACAGGTACTGAGGAATAGGGTTGGGCAATATTGGCAAAAAAATTAATCACGATTAATTAGGGTATATAGCCGATAACGATTAATTTGACGATTAATTCCCTGGAGTCCCTGGACACCCTTATGTCCTAGTCACATGACTAATTTAGTGGGAAAGATTTGCTCTACATAAAAAACAGTTCCAAACTGTGTCAAATTACAGACTTCAGGTGATGCATCAAATTTAGAATTGTGTTGAAATATAAATAAATTACAGTATTTTTTTTAAATATTCATCGTATTTGAAGCGGAGAGGAGCACAGAGCGGACTCTACCTGCTGGCAATAATTGTATTAATCGATTAATGCCAAAAAGTAATCAATTAGTGTTTTTCTGACGATTAATTGCACACGATACGATTATGCCCAACCCTACTGAGGAACAAAGTACCAGGGAACGTAGGCACCAGGGACCCACAGGTATTGGAGAACACAGGTACTGGGGACCAATGGTACTGGGTAACAAAGTACTAGTGAACGTAGGCACCAGGGACCCACAGGTACCAGGGAGCACAGGTACCTTGGATCATAGGGATAACCCCAGTGTCTGTTTTAGTGGAATGTTTTATTTTTGAAAAATTTTGAATACTATCTAAAGAACTAGTTTTTATCATCTTATGATAAAGGGAGTTGTAGCTGTTTTGAAAAATCCTCATTCCATATTTTAAACTCCATCTTGTGCGATACAGTGAGTTCTGGTGTGATCTGTTAGCTCCTGAAACATGTGTTGAAGATGACTTTCAGCTACTACCACACCAAATTTTACCACAATATGTGTGAAACTGACTGATTTGTGTGGTAACCATCTTGAATTAGGCTCCAAAAGTTAAATGGTTGGACATTTTCTGAGAGTTTCATTAAAAATCTGTGATTAATGAGATGTTTGGCTAACAGAACCAAATACAGACACAGGCAGTTCTCTTGCCAGTCATATCTGCAGGTTGTAAACATTAACTCAGTCCATGACCACAATCAGCTAAATGTTATGTTTTCTTATTTGTCTTACAATGTATTCCTCTGATTGAAAACACTGAAATCATATCTTTAAAAGCCAGCTCTGTGTCACTGTGTCACTAATCAAAGCTGCGAGCACCGCCAAATCCAGAAATGATCTTTTCCATTTTCACATGAAACCCAGGCGCCTCCATGACTCAGCATTATATTAACACAGAGTCTGACTTCTACAGGCTTCGGCATTCCTGAGTGACTCATCCAGCTAAAAGGCTACGACGGCCATCTGCTGTGATTTAACTTTCAAATCTGCAGAGGATGCATCCACACTGAGCCACTCTGCTTTACATATTCATTTATGTTGATTGTGGAGGTCATTCTAAGGGTATTTATACTCTTTACAGTTTAATTTACAAAGAGAAAGTATGTGACTCATGCAGTGCAAAAGAAGTGAAAAAATGAGTCCATGAATCCCATGCTCCGTGAGGGATTGTGGGTCCATTATGAGCCATTCAGTCCATATTTCAGCAGTGCAACAGATTGGTTTGCCCGTTGTCACTGATTCTGTTCATGACTTTTATGGACTGAGTTTTCTGGTGCAGATGATGTGGTCCTGTTGGTATGATTATGCCGTGATCTTCAGCTCTCAGCCGTGTGTGAAGTGGCTGGGTTGAAGATCGGCACCTCCAAATCTGAGTCCATGGTCCTCAGGTGTAACAGTGGATTGTTCTCTCTGGGTTGGGGGTGAAGTTCTACCTCATGTAGAGGAGTTCATGTATGTTGGGGTTTGGTTTATGAGTGAGGAGCGTGAGGTTGACAGATGGATCAATGAAGCTTCTACAGTTTTGTCTCGAAGAGTAAACTGAGCTGTAAGGCAAAGCTCTCTGTCTGTTACCCTCACCTACGGCCACGAACTTTGGGTAATGACCAAAAGAACAAGATCACAGATGCAGGACCACATGCAGGAAGGTTCTTCAGACATGTCCGGTTGGAAGGAGACCCTGGGGAAGACCCAGGACATGATGGAGAGACTGGCCTGGGAACACCTGGAAGAGGGGAAAGAGAGGTCTGGGCCTCCCTGGTCAAGCTGCTGCCCCACAGACTTGACTCTGGACCAAGTGGAAGATAAAGAATAGATGATTGGAGTTCATAAAAACATCATCCAGTCATCCTGGTGACTAAAGAAGCATTCAATCTTCCTAATCTACATTTAAATTTAGGTTTTGAACAGGTGTGTCTTTAGAAATAATCTTAAACAGTATAACTTTAGAGAGATTAAGCTAAAATTAGGTGTGCTGAGAATGTCATCTTGTGATATTTCATCAAGACCAATACAACATTTTTCATTATAAAATGATCTTAATGTGTAATTCTGGCATGACTTGCGGCAGGTCATCTGCATTACTTTAAGGCAGAGGTCTTCTGTGCGTTCCAGTAGTCCTGAGAAGTAGTAATTTCCCTGTTCCCATTGGTAGATTTAAACTGGAACACCCCCTCCAGTGGTAATAATCCACTCGTATAGTGGAAGAAATGCGACTGCCCCCAGTTTCAATTTCAAGATGGCAGCTTTTCGCAGCTTTAGAAAGTTAACTCCGTAACTTTTACTGTTAATTATCTTTCTTAATGTTTTTGTGCATGTTTAATCACTCGCACAAGTTGAGTGTTTTCTGTGCAATACTGTACGCATTAAAATCAATGTTTATTTGCATGATTTATGTAGTAGAGCTCTCTTTTTGTAGCCGTTTTGTAGCTAGGTTAGCGGCAGCAATACAGTCGCCTGTTGGCTAAATTGAATGTAGTTTCGTATGGTTTGTTGGGAAATGACATCACTACCATTTACCAGTTCCGGGAATACGATGTAAATGGTCCGCACCATTCAACCCTGTTCCTCATGACCCACTATCCCAATATGTCATGAAGTTTATCAGCAGCTTGTTGAGGCATGGAAAGAGGTAAAACATGCAGGACAGTGGGTCATGAGGAACAGGGTTGAAGACCTCTGCTTTAAGGAATGTTCGGTATTTATTTTAAGAATAACACATCTCATAAATCAAAATAAACTTCAATGAAAAAGCATTCAGCTAATGAATAGTCACATACATCTTTCTCTTGCTCCTGACATACGATCTTGTGTTTTTATAATGGGAGTGACTGTAAGGCACGGCTGGTTTGGAAAACGTCCAGCTGTAGGGGCTGTGTCTTCAGTATGTCAGTCAGGTTGTGCTTTTACTCAATTGGAACAACCTCAGCTGGTGTTTTCATCAAAGCCAGCAGCCCCCGACGCAGCGCAGCCTCTCCCCAGAGCAACGATAACAACTCCGAACTCCTCCTGAAGTTAGATTTCATGCTAATGAATTAATGCGCCCGTTCCCATTTTCAGCCAGAGAACGCGCCCCTCTTTCAGACCGGAGAAGAAATCAAATCCGTCTTGTCATTTGCAGCTGATTTGTCAGGGTCCCAACTCGCTCCTCCACCCTCCCCTCGGCATGGCTGATGAGGCAGCACAGCTGTGTTCCTGTTAGCGAATCTGATAACACCAAATTAAGCGCCATCTGAGAGTTGTGCCGTTAGTACGGAATCGCACACGCCGAGCTGACTCAGATCAATAAATTAAACGCTGTATAAATTCTACAAGTAACTCCTCTCCACCTCAGGCTCAGAAAGGATCTCGCTTCTGATCGTCAGAAAGAAATCTCACCGCTGGAATCGGTTTGGTGCTTGAACACTGAAGCCACTTGCACAAATACAATTACAATCTATGTTTTTGTTTGAAGAACTGATGTGGCGCTCTCACAGCTGTTAAAGAAGTCAGAAGGTTTTGAAACAATAACTGCATATATTATGGACATGATTGTCATCAAATAAGTTTTTAGAGCTACTCAAATCTGTTAATTGCATATCCCCAGCTCCTTTAATACCTGTCTTCAAATGAAATCTTCTTATAATGAGAAATTACATAAAAAAAAGAGTATGCTTATTTTTCATGTTAAAGCTTGTAGCATGTGAATGATCCTCATCTACCACGTAAGGGTCAAGCAAACATGTTGCATTGTGGCAGTGTTGGGCACAATCTTCGGCTACTACCACTCCTAATTTTAGTCTAGAATCTGTAAAATTGACTAATTTATTGCCACTTTTATGTTCCCTAAGTTCACCTGCTGTGGCAGCCATATTGAATTGGACAGGCTTTAAGTGTTAATGAGCTGCAAAAGTCCACCCAGTGAATATTTTGAGAGTTTAATTTAAATCCATTTAATGGTTCATGAGATATTTTGCTAACAAATATGCTGTAATATCTAATGGCAATGTTATTTTTGAGTTATAGATGTTTTTTTTTTTGCTATTGCTGTGGTGGCCATCTTGAATTGCGTAGCTGGAAAAAGCTAATCATTTGTAGAGATACGTCCAAAGATAATATCTGACAGTTTTGTTTAAAACCATCCAGTGAGATATTTTGCTGACAGACAAACATACTGTAATATCTAATGGCAATATTTTGTTTTTTGTTTTCTAATGCTGCTTAGCTGTGGCAGCCATCTTGCATTAGGTCGAGTCCAAAAAATCTGTGAAAATAGTTTTGTTAAAATCTATCGGCAGGTTCATGAGAATCATGAGAACCAGACAGACAAACACACACATATACAGAAACTTTACATTATCACCGACCTTACACAGCAGAGAGCGATAGTGAAACAGGAAGTGAGCATCTTGCTAACTGAAAACAAAACATTAGTTTTAACAAGATCAAATCTGATATAAATTCAACAAATCAAAAACATAATATTTTGTGTCTGCGTTCCTGTGAGTGTGTGTTTTTCTGACAGTATTGCATAGTAACACAAGTGTTTTATGTGTGTGTGTGTGTGTGTGTGTGTGTGTGTGTGTGTGTGTGTGTGTGTGTGTGTGTGTGTGTGTGTGTGTGTGTCAGGTTGTATTTTGCAAATCCTTCAGCATGATCTTCCTTTCTCTCCCCAGCCGGAGCCAATCGATTCTCCACAGGCTGGTGGGCCGGGAACCAGCGCTTTTCTGTCAGATTCTTGAATGGGCTGGTGGGTGGATGGATTACTCCATTGTAGCGAAGGGGGGGCGTGCAGCTAGAGATTTTACATTATATTAAATTAAAACCTGTAATTACAAAAACAATGGTGCGGCCCCTATTTCATTTTAGTGATTGATTTGATTTCTGCTGGAGTCAGACAATCGAGCCGTGAAATTCCAGCGGGTCTCGGGTTTGTCGAAGAGTGAAGGAGACCCTGGGAGTTTATTCATGAGGGTAATTCGGTGTGACCCTCAGGCTCGTCGCTAACATTTGTCACTTATTCTTTGGTGTTTTGAATGAAGAGATGCTGCTGCTGCTGAAAAGGGAAGAAGTGTGTGTCACTCATGATGTGTGCACCGGCTTAAATTCAAATTTAACTATTTTATTTTTCACACATCCACCCCACATAGCAGATAGGTGTGGGCCAGAGCTGATATTAAACTGGCACTACTGCCATGGCAAGTGCTTTGTAAATTGGATGTGGGCCAGATCTGGCAATGATGGCACTATTTTGAAAATGGCATGCCATACATGCCCGGTCATGGTTTGGTTTATGTGGCCCTTATCTGTCACTGCCCCATCTTTCTCAGTTGTGGTTTATGTTGACCAAATCTGTCTATGTCACGACTAGCTCATTTTGGTCTAGAGCTGGCAGTCCTTCAACTGGACCAGTTGTGATTTGGTTTGTGTGGCCCAAATCTGCCAATGACACATCTGTCCCAGTTGTGGTTTATGTGGACCAAATATATGCCATGACTGGCATGGTCATGATCGGGTTTATGTGGCCCAAATCTGTTAATGAGGCAACAGCCTAGTAGTGGCTTGATTTATTTAGCCTCAGTCTGTCAATGACACAACTGACCCAGCTGTGGATGGTTTATGTGACCCAAATCGGTCAATGCCACACCTTGCCCAGTTGTAGTTTATGTTTATGTGGCCCAAATTTCTCAATGGAACAGCAGACCAGTTGTGGCTTAATTTGTTTAGCCCAAATCTGTCAATCTACAACTGGCCCAGTTGTAGTTTATGTGGCACAAATTTCTCAATGATACAGCAGGCCAGTCTTGGCTTGATTTATTTAGCCAAAATCTGTCAGTGCCAGAACTGGCCCAGTTGTAGTTTATGTTTATGTGGCCCAAATCTGTCAATGTCACACCTGGCCCGGTTGTAGTTTAAGTTTATTTAGCCCAAATTTCTCAATGATACAGCAGGCCTGTTGTGGCTTGATTTATTTAGCCCAAATCTGTCAATGCCAGAACTGGCCCAGTTTTAGTTTATGTGGCCCAATCTGTCAATGCCACACCTGGCCCAGTTGTAGCTTATGTTTATGTGGCCCAACTCTGTCAATGCCACACCTGGCCTGGTTGTAGTCTATGTTTATGTGGTCCAAATGTCTCAATGATACAGCAGGCCAGTTGTGCCTTTTCTTTATTTAGCCCAAATCTGTCAATGCCACAACTGGCCCGGACCAGTTGTAATTTATGTTTATGTGGCCCAAATCTGTCAATGCCACACCTGGCCTGATTGTAGTCTATGTTTATGTGGCCCAAATTTCTCATTGATACATCAGGCCAGTTGTGGCTTGATTTATTTAGCCCAAATCTGTCAATGGCACAACTGGCCTAGTTGCGGTTTGGTTTATGTTGTGCTGACCCATGCATGGCCCACCTCTGGTAAGCCACATCTGGGCCACCAAAGATGGCCTTTGCTGTATCTGGGACAAGCGTTAGAAAAATGTGCCTGGCCTAGTTCTGGCCCACTCAATGTTCTATGAGGGATGTCTCAGTGAAGCACAAAATAGATGAAGGGGAAAATTCTTTTTCCCCCCACTAGTAGCTAAAGCTTGTCCATTTTGTTGCTCAGTGTGCACATAACAGGAAGGAATTTTCTGTAGAACAAAGGGCGCAGAGGGTGCTGAAGTACCCCTGGTGGAAGCAAGAGTACATGCACCAAACATGCAGCTACAGACAGCAACCTCAATATGCCTGCAGCTATTGTATCACAAGGAAAATCATGAAAACCCTCCCTCATGACCAGTATTTTTTAATCAAAAATGCCATAAAGCACTAAACTTTTGTCATATTATGTGCAAATTTACACCAATTTTCTTTGTCACTTTTGAGGAATTCCTCATCTTTTTTCCTTTATTTTGCCACCTATCCTCCCCGTCGACATTTCTCTCTGTAACCTTGCTTTAATATTCATGGCGATTAAACCTGCGGGGAATTTCGGCATGTCTCCCTAATTTACGTGCGATGGGTTTTATTATTCACCGGCTGATTTAATATGCATCACAGGAGTGGTGAGTGAACGCACGAGAGAAAGCGGGGATCTGAGAAAACCTGCTCCCAGCATCACTCAGCTGCTCAGATGGTTTTTAACCCTCAGGCAAACTGACGTGTTCTCCTCTCTGGTCGTTTCTAAACCTTTTTTTTATTTCCTGTCACTTTGTTTATTTTAGCTGCGCAGAGAAAAGGCCCTGTAAATTTCAATGGGTTACTGTAAAACTCGTAGAAGATAAAAAAACCATCAACAGAGGATCTGAGAGTTCCAACGCAGATGCTCAAAAGCTAGAAGTGTATCACCTCCTGTTTTGTATTCCAACGTTTAAATAAAGATCTTGCCTCATATGTTAGTGCCATTTTAGATATGAAACTAAAATTTACATAGCTACTGGGAAATGTAGATACTGAGAAACAAGGGTAGTAGGGAACATAGGTAGTAGAAAACATAGATACTTAATACTATAGGTAATAGGAAACATAGGTACTAGAAAACATTGGTATGAACTATGAACAATAGGTAGTAGGGAACAAAGATTATATGGACCATAGGTAGTAGGGAACACAGGTGCTATGGACCATATGTAGTAAGGAACATAGGTACAATGGACCATATGTAGTAAGGAACATAGGTACAATGGACCATATGTAGTAGGGAACATAGGTACTATGGACCATAGGTAATAGGGAACAGTTAGTTGGAAACATTGGTACTAGGGAACAAAGGTACGGTACTATGGACCATAGGTAGTAGGGGAACATAGGTACAATGGACCATAGGTAGTAGGGAACAGTTACTGGGAAACATTGGTATTAGGGAACAAAGTTATGATGGACCATAGGTAGCAGGGAACATAGATACTATGGACCATAGGTAGCAGGGAACATATGTACTATGGACCACATGTAGTAGGGAACATACTGTAGGTACTATGAATCATATGTAGTAAGAAACATAGGTACAATGGACCATAGGTAGTAGGGAACATAGGTACAATGGACCATAGGCACGATGGACCATAGGTAGTAGGGAACATAGGTACTATGGACCGTTACTAGGAAACACTGGTACTAAGGAATAAAGGTACGATGGATGATATGTAGTAGGTACCTTAGGTACTGGAAAACATTTGTACTAATGAAACACTGGTACCCAAAGATGTGTACTATGAACCATAGATAGTTGGGAACATAGGTACTGGAAAACATTGGTACTAGGGAACATAGGTACTATGGATGGTAGATAGTAAGAAACATAGGTACTAGAAAACATTGGAACATAGATACTTGAGACTATAGGTACTAGAAAACATGTGTACCAGGAAACATACACTCTGGAAAACATGGATACATGGTACATGTATATTTGCAACTATTGGTACTGGGGAACATATGCATCAGGAAACATAGGTACTTGAAATTATGTACTAGGGAACATGAGAACTAAGAAATATATGTATCGGGTAACATGGGTACTTGGAAAGATATGTATCGGGGAAACATAGGTACTAGGGAACATATGAATCGGGGAAACATAGGTACTAAGGAACTCATGTACTGGGGAAAATAGATTTGGACCCACCAGATCTTGCAGTATCATTTGAGTCTGGTCACAATGTTTGACCAAGACAGCTAACTCTGTTATCTCTAGATGGTACCTGTGGGACGTACCTGAAGCTGGAGGAGCTCCGCAGGATCTCTGTGTTGACAGAGATGAGACGAATAAATGGAGAAAACAATCCAACCCTGAGCTACAATGAATTTCACTGCTGGATAGACGTCTGTAGGAGCTTTTGCTTTTAGAACCATTTATGCTCAGCACCAGTGTAACATCTCTACCTCAGTTATATTTGATAATTCCTGAAGATTTTCCAGTCATCCGTATGTTTCCTGCTTCTGGACTGACTGGTTAAACTGGGATTGACACCTTCCATTTTTTCTTGCTCAGCACTTACTTACTGTTTATTGCAGGATTTTATACAAAATCCCAATGTTTTGGTGTCTATTCTATATTACGAATGTGAAAAACTATTAACTTCACATCAGAGACACCAGAGGGAAGCTGGAAGGAAATCAAAAAAAGCTAATTTTCTGTTTGTGCTGCCAGATTAACAAAGACTTCCTGTAATCTAAGTTAAGGTGCATCCTTTAGTTTAGTGTATTTTCTGCAGCTTAAACTGAATATCTTTGACTCCAAAAAATGTATTTATTTGACCCGATCTTTCTGATGTCTGGTCCTACCCTCTATATGATGCAACAGCAATTTTTGCATCAAAATTAGGCTTAATTTGAGTAAAGATTACGTAAAATCAAGACTTGAGTAATTACTTTTTGGCTGTCAGGTAACACTTAATGTGTAGAAGCTAAATAACACATGTGGGCCAGATCTGGCACTGCTGGTATGGCAAGTGGTTTGTCAACATGATTTGTGCCAAGTCTGGCTATGATGGCACCGTTTTCAAGATGACATCACACAACTGGCCCGGTTGTGGTTTGGTTCATGTGGACCAAACCTTTCAATGCCATGACTGGCCCAATCGTAGTTTGATTTATGCAGTGGTGGACAGTGGTGGAGTACATTTACTTGAGTACTGTACTTAAGTACATTTTTTGTGTATCTTTACTTTGAGTAATTATTTTTTGGGGTATTATGACTTTCACTCCACTACATTTCTAGGAAGCTCGTTTACTTGTTACTTTTGGTTCAGCATTGTTTTGTAATCAGCGGTTGCTGTTTTTCTTTCTTGAAATGAAATTTGCCTCACTATGTTCCTCACAAGGAGAACCAATCAGTCGTAGCTCACATCTAGGATAGATTTAGAATTACATCATCCTCATTAACGGTGGTGAGCTGAGCTCCACCTTCATTTCAAACAGAACCCAGCAATGGAGACGATTGAAGAGAGTCAAGAAACCAGAGCACCCATGATTCGTATCTTAGCTCGATGTTTGAGATTTTAGAACTGAAAAATAGTTCCTATCAGTTTAAACATCTTATGGGTTCACTGCGAATAAACTACATTTTTGCATTTAAGAACTAACCGCTCACTTTATTGTATTTCTATACTGAAGTCTTTACAGGTGGTGAATTTGTAGCAGAGGTTCTATGTGTCGATACATCAGGTGGTTTCTTAGAGTTACATGTTTCTGTAAAATAATTATGAAAACAATACAGCAATGTACTGATATTAGACATTTTAATGTGTACTTTTGAATACTTGAGTACTTTTAAATGCATGTACTTTTGAATACTTAAGTATTTTTCAAAAGTAAGTACTTCAGTACTTTAACTTGAGTAGATTTTTGACAGAGTAACTTTTACTTGTAGTTGAGTAGA
>JAUBOC010000028.1:2803297-2813910 GCA_032275365.1 Anablepsoides cearensis | reverse complement strand
CGGGACACACCCACCTGCCCGAACATGCGTTTTACCTGCCCCGGGCAGTCGGGCAATAGGATTTGTCGAACCCTGAAATGATCATCATATGAGAACATTTTTAAGACAAACTAATAAGCTGTAATCCTCGTCTTCATCTTTAACCTTTGACTTCTGACACGTGGACTTTTACGTCTTCCTGCTCTGAGATAACATATTTATCCAGATGTGATGACTGCTGTCGCTGCTGTGGCTTCTGCAAACCTGTCTGACATGAGCCGAGCTGACTCAGCTTCACTCCCGCTCTGATGACGACGGCCCTCCCTGGTGGTGGGATTACTGTTTTTTTTTTTTTTTTTTTTTTACGCCTCGGTACTAAAGCCCTCTGTACCTGTTTGTGAATTTTACTGATAGCAGCCTTTAGGTAGAAATGTTTACAATCTGTACTCATTCTGAAGAGCATATAGGAGCTCCTCTTGGGACGGAATTAACCAAAATAAAATGCTTTTGCTTATGTCAAACTAACAGGCACATTTTCCTTCAGTGGATTTACTTCTTCACTAATAACTTTCCTACGACAGGGAAGTTAATAATTGTTCTAGATAATACTTTGGCCTGTTTTTAAAGTGGATTACTGCCAACTTTAAACAACTTTAATAAAAAAAAAACATCAAAGCTTTTCTGTTTATAACATTTTAAACTTGTTTTTTTACATAAAATCTTCTGGTTGGGTCAGACATCTTGTCAGAATATTATAATATTTCTGTCTGAAAACTCATTTACTGTAAACTGATGAAGGTGTAAAGGTTCATTAAACAAATTTTGATGTTTTAAAGAGCTGATAGCTGATAGAAGATTTGGGCCTGCGTCACAGTTTGTAGCTGCTTCTGTACATTTCTTGCAAAATACTGCTGCATACTTTGTGCTATTTCAACCATTTATATGTCAAGCATTCAGCTTGATCAGGATTAGAGCGTTCAGACTTTTTAAAACTTTATCTTTATTTATGTATTTTTGTCATAAAAATTTAATTTATTTTTTTTCTCTAAACACTGCTTAGTAAACTCTACTTCGACACATTAGATTTGTTTTGGCCTTCTTCAGCTACTTGTAGAATGTTTAGCTACTGTTTTTCTATTATTTGAGTTGAGTTTATCTAATGTCTAATGTTGAGCTTATTGCTGTGATCATGTTTTAAAGTCTAAAATGTGTGTTAGGGTCATTGTACATAAAATAATAAAAAAGGGCAAAATTCAGAGAAAATTTATAACAATTTGTATTTCATCTTACAATGGAGTGTCCTAAAGGTGCACAAAAAGCAGCTTTCATCACAATTAAACACGTCAATCTCACTCTCCATCCTATCAAATTTTTTGATAATGAAATCAAATTTGGTGACATAGTAATTTTAGCTGATAAATGTTTTTTTATCCATCTTATTTTCGAAAGAGCAAAGATTTTTTGAAACTGAAGGACACAAATTTACAAAAGGATAATTTAAAATCCTGAAACATTTCAGCACTTTCAGGACCTGGGACAGTTCCTTCAATCCTTCACACTGTCTAAAACAGTGTGAAGCATCACATAATTAACACAAAATGGAATCCAGTATAAAATGTAGAATCTCAGAATTTGCTCATTTGGGTGAGTATTTTGCTGTTTTCTGCACCTGACATTACCTGCTTTATTTATGTAATTAATTATTCACTTTTAAGGCAACATTTTTATCTTTATGTTAAATTTGAGTTGAAAAAAATGAAATGCTTGAGAATTAAACATTCTAGGGGGTTAAAAAAATAACTTTCTTTTAATAATCAGTTGTAGTACATTATAGTGTTGGAGAATCATCATTATGTTTGACTGAAGGGGTAGTGTTGTGACAAAATGGCTCAGGGGGTACACAAGTCTAAAACATTTGGGAACCACTGATCTAAATAATCATTAAATAAAGGCTCTTTTATATTTTTTAGTTTGGGACGTCCAAATTGATGGAGACTGAGCAAAGACCCCCTGCTGTATGAATTGTATTATATTGTGTTTTATCATAAACTAGGCTTAGTATT
Organism: Anablepsoides cearensis; assembly: GCA_032275365.1. Classification (NCBI taxonomy): domain Eukaryota; kingdom Metazoa; phylum Chordata; class Actinopteri; order Cyprinodontiformes; family Rivulidae; genus Anablepsoides; species Anablepsoides cearensis. The sequence continues at coordinate 2,811,868 of JAUBOC010000028.1, read as the reverse complement.
TATAAAACATGCCCCCCCCTCCCCCCCCTGCAGTACCTCCACTGCCCTCTAGGGGTCATGATCCCATCGAGCGCACAAATGTATAAAAAAACAACTTTAACATGGTTGCATTTAAAAAAACCTTTTTGCTTTAATATGCTCCACAGCAAAAAAGTCCAGAATTTACTTAATTTTTGTAAAAAGTGAAGGTTTATGATCCATAAATTATATTTTATCACATCGTTAGTGAAATATTGTTCAGCTGAAGTGTCCACTAAGTGATCGTATGCTGTTAAAAAAAGTTCTAGTTAAATAATTTCTGTCCCACAGTCCTGAACACAAACTGCTGTTTCGTGGAATAACGCCGAGTCAGCCCCTCTTTATGTCGTGCTTTGCCTTTTAATTACTCAGTATCTCATCTCTTCCTCCTCATGGAGGCTAATTATTAAAGTGTTTACAGCCGCTCTGTTGGTTCTGCGTTGGTCGATGGCTCGCAGGAACCTCTCGCCGCAGACGTGGGAAACAACCCGCGCCGCCGCTCAGGCATGTAATGCGAGGCGAGTGACAATCGGCTGCACAAAGTGAGCGTGCGTTTTCATTTGCACGCGCTAATTACCAACAATAGGGACGACGGAACGAACCGGGAGCGATAAGGAAGGATGACAGCGTCCTGATGGTGATGATTGTAGCGATGAGGGGCCACCGTATGAGAAAAGACTGGATTATTCTAACGCTGATATGCAGCTGTAGCCAGAATATTAGCTCATCCTCCACTCTGATGGGCATGTACGAGTGCACTGTTGGGATTATGCAAATGGGAAAAATTGAAGAAGCTGCCGGTTTCTCTGGCAGTCGACTTCAAAGCGGGGAAGGACTGGAGATGGAATTAGTGCTCTGCCTAATCCCACTGGAGGAGGGCGGGGAGGGGGAGCCGTGCTTTATTAATGCACCAGCAATCTTAATCAGACGAGGAGGATGGTGGAAGACAGGTAGGAGGAGGGAGTACACCGAGAACACAAAGCTCACACAGACTGTGTGTGTGTGAACACAACACACCGAGGTCATCAAAGAGAATTTTAACAGTTTCCTCTTCTTCCTGCCCAAAACACCACACCTGAAATTCACTCTAACAGCGAGAGCGCCAGCTCAGCGGGACGCAAACACAACCTCCGGGTCGGATCGATACCCACTCTGTAGACGGCCAGAACGTCTTGATGTTCAGAAGTTGTTCTGAACCAAACCAGCCTCAAGTCAAACCAACGAATCCTACGTTTGAGGCCCAGCGTCTCAAACTGTGTTTACACCTCCCTACATTCAAACACTGAACGTTTTAAAGAGGAAACATCCTGCAAAATCCACCTTTTTACCCCTTTAATGCATTTTGTTGGATCAAAAAGGAGTCCAATGCCTCAAGATGGACGCTTTATCCAGCATCAAAACCACTCTAGACACTCACATGGCGCAGGTTCTTGACCTTTGGTTGTTTTCCTCCGTTGCTCTCTTTGTACAATAGTGGATAAAATTGAGAGATTGGCTTTATTTCCTGAAAGCAAGAGAACATCATCGTTGCCTCTGCACTGTGTCTAGATTCACCCGTCTGAGTCTGTCCTCCATTGACATCTTTATGTGATGCGACTTCATGGGCTCTTGGTCATTATACCACATATCAGAGTCTCTGATTGGTTGATGCTACGTTTCTAGCTGCTAAAGTTGAGATTTTCCAACTTGTCTGTCACTTAAGATGCACTACACGCACTTCAAATGATTTTTGATTTTTTAATGCCGTAATTTCAAGAGTAAAATAATCAACATGCATTATGGGAGATGTAGTTTATGGTCAATGCTGGCGTTAAAGCAGCTTTTTTTAAGACACTGATGTCCACCACAGGCCCACCATTCTCGCTCATTTTAATACTTTCTTGTACTTTTAAGAGCGGGTAGGAACCCTGACATCGTCATCTGCAGAGTAAACCACAAAAAAGGAGAGAAAAATACAAAAAACAACGACATCTAGAATATAAATTCATGTTATAATTACATTTAAAGAACACCTACAAGAGAGATTTAATACCAAGTTATTCACTGTATGTAAAAAAGTTCATGTTTCAGGAATAAACTGATGGATTGTGGGAATTTAAACATGGTAACTTTGAACAAAATACATGTCATAGCCTAAAGAAAGACAATGAACCTCAACCCTAATTCTTCTAAAAATCAATCTTATTATTAAAACAGACTCTAATGTAACACAATGACTATGAGCATGAGCCAGAAGCATAATAAAATAATGAGCATAATGAGGAAGGTGTTGGGCCAATAGGTTCACTAGAGGAGTTAAGGAGTGAATGAGACACAGACAAATGGAAAAATTTATAAAAAATAAAATAAAACCCAGCTTGTATTAACAATAAGTTAACCTATTAGAGAATATTGAGGGGCTCCAGAGAATAAGTTATATTTCCACCACAATTAGTATAACAGAATTTAAATAAATAAAAGTTCTACAATAAATGCAGATTGGTACCAACAAAGATCATAAAATCAGCAGTGTATACACACTGAATAAAAATCAAATATTTAGCTTACTGGATGCACCCAAAATCTAAAATGATTCAAATCAAAGTTACTCGTAAATTCATAAATTCTTCACAGTTGATTCAAATGTACAATGTGTTCATCATAAATCACTAACAAATGTCCTTCTGGAAGGTTTTCTCCCACCCCACCTCAAAACTGCTTATGTGAATATGTGTAAAATCAAAAAATCTAAATTTCAGGGAAGGGGGAAGGAAAAAAAACTGACCTGTAAACAGACAGTGTCATAAAATATCACAAGTTTCCAAAATCGTTTTCATTTACATTCACTCTGACTGTAATTATATATTTTTAGTATTTCTTCTATGTAAAACATCTATGTAAAACACAATAAAATGGCAATTAAATACACATTTGAAGCATTTTTCCTGTACTGCTCCTTTAAATTTCAGTTAATCATGTTTCAACATGAAAGAACAATACATTCAACAAACAATATAAAGTGTTTGTACTCAAAACTTAAATAAATTAACATTAAATGACAACATTAACATTTCACAAAACATGGATACAAAACCTTAGAACATAAAATAGTCCTCACCGATCTCTTAGAGAAAACTGCAGAAACGAGTGGCGCCTCGATGCTTCTGATGTCTAGAATTAAAATAAATTGTTTAAATAAAAATATTTTATTTGGTTCACAGTCTCAATTCTAGAGTGCGCTATTATGAAACAGGGTTTCATCATGATATTTAAAGAAATTACCTTCTACTTGTGCTGTTAGGCTCTGACTCCTGCTAGCTTAGATGCTAGCTAGTTTCTGAAAACCGTTTTTTTTTTCTGTTAGCTTGTTAAACGTTTTTTTTTTTTTTTTTTTTTTTTTCCAGTCGGGGAAAAAAAGAAAAAACAAACACTATTTTCTAAAAGGAAAATCAATTATTTCTCTTGACAGATGATATCAGGTTGTCGCACTGCTTCTGTCCTTCATCAGTCTTGAATTTAGTTTGGTTAGCTGTCAGTTTCACTCCTTTCATCAGCTTAGCAAAGGGCTGGAAGCTCTGCGTCGATCTGACCGTAAAGAATGTTCCAGGGGTCATGGGGAAAAAGTGGGCGGGACTATACTGGGCACTAACAAGATGATTTGTTGAGAGTACTGTCAGTTACTCTCAAAATAGGTTAACTCTTTAGTTGCTGTTATTTATTTCATTAGCAAAAATAACAGCATTTTCTTAAATAAAGGCAGTAATTAAAGGCACTTAAATGATCTGGGTTACACTAAGCTTCCAGACATTCACTTAAAGTCGTATTTTTTTCTTTAAAAAAAGCTTTATAAGAAACAAAAATTAGGATAAATAAATCATAATGTGGAGATAAATTCATAGTAAGGTTTGGAAAATGACAGAAATTACTTGTTATGCTGAAAAATCTGTAATTTATTATTCATAATTAGTCAGAACACAAACCAAACTTTAATAAACAATTCACATTTTATTTAATTCTCCCTCACAGATCAACTCGTTCTGACTCATATCTTCATATAAATGACTCTACTGTTATAGCATCAGACACATATTTTGATTCATAAATTTGCTGTTTGCTCCTTTTGGATTAATCAATAAGGCGACGTTGATGAATTTAACATAATTAGAGCAAAAAAATATGAAATGCGTGACAGCTTTTCTCTGTTTCTTGGCACAAATTGATCGTCTCTAAAGGAATCACATTGATTTTCTTGGGAAAACGAGGCCTTTCTATGCATTCTGAGGAGAACAGGAAAACAAGAAGATTACCGTCCTGACAGTGTGTGTGTATATGTCAGAATAAATCGATAAAAAAAAAAGAAAATGTGTCCAGTAATCAGGCTGCGTTCTCATAGTTCTGGCTGTAAAATCTGCAACATGTTGATGCGCTGCACTGCAGTCAGCTGAGGGAAGGATTTATGTTGCCCGTTAGCACCTTCACATGGACGTTTGATGCTACACCTGACACACAGAGCAACTCCCAGTGGACTCATGCTGAGATTACTGTTGAAAGACAATTACATCTGGATTTGTCTGTCCCTCAGAGGACAAACGTCTATTTTTTGATTGAACCCTGAAGGTCTTAAAGGGATTTTTAATCTGAATAAATCAGCAAATGTATTCAGAACTAGCCACAAGTTGTAAAGAAAGTTCTGCTCCATTAAGCTATTTGACAGCCACCGTTAAACATAGAAGACCCTGTAAAGATACGCAACACAACAATGGAGGACATGGTAGCATTGTTGTTGCAATGATCAGGTTATAGTGCAGGATCTTAAAGTCTAAAATTTGACTTCACCCCCTATTCAATCAGGAACCAATAGTTTGATGTTAAGTTTTCAGCCCAGCATGGTAAACTTGAAACCACAGTGAAGTAAGTTCAGAACAATGGTCTGGTTTCATAAATTATTGCTAGTGGAAAAGCCTCGTGGAGAGACAAGTCGAGCCGTGCTGTAGAGGCGGTAGTGGAAAGGGGCCACAAGAGGGAGAAAACCCATTACAACCACCTGCATCTACAAGCCCATGCCCATAGTTGAGGGTAGGAACGTAGACCATCCTGTAAACAGAGAGCTTCACCTCTTCACCACAACAGATTGGTACAGAGTCCACAATACTGCAGAAGCTGCATCAATAAGTCGTAAACAAAACCCCAATATGATTGATTCATCAATCATATAAAACAGCTTTTTTAAAATAATTTTATACAAACCCTGTACATAAAGTGGGTCTTTTCTGAGAGAAAATAAGACTTTCTGTTGGCGCGCCTCCACCTGAAACATGTCTGAACTTGTCACAAACGCTTTTAGAAGTTTGTGTTCAAACTCCAAAGTAGTCCTGATTGTGATGGATTTTTCCATCTCTTGACTTTGAGGTTGAGTGGATAGGAAACGGATTGAACTCCAGATCAATCCGGACCCTTCACACTTTGAAGTTAATGAGCTAAAACATGAAAAGCTCAGGTAATGTGTGCGCGGACGCTCCTGGAACCATTCCTTGAATAATCTGGAGGATTTTTTTCCTGTGGATAAAACATGAGCTTCTGCAAATCTGCAGAATTCTGGGATGAATGTTGAAACCAGATCTAATCTAAACAAAAACAAGTCTTTGTTAGAGATTTTTCCGACTTTTAAATATGAATTCTGACTAACCCAATGTCAGGAAATGTACTTTATTGATTTACTCTTCTTTATTAGGAAAGTATTTTAAAGTTGAACTATTTTGCATTTGCTGTAAAAATGCCACATGATTGTTTAATAGTGAAGGATTTGTGTTGCTAAAAATAGCTAAAATAGCTAAAATAGTAGCTGAAATATCTGAAATCAGCACAAACAGGAAAAACATGTTTGCTGAAAAAAGCTGAAATTATAACAAAAATAAAGTTTGCTTAAAAGAAGCAAAAATTAACTAAAAAGTTTAGAAATTATCTGTAAGCAAATGAAAGAAACATTAAAAAGCTAAAATTAGCACAAAAAAGTAGAAATTATCAGAAAAATAAACTAAAGAAATAACAAAAAAAGGCTAAAATTTGCACAAATAAGTTATAAAAGACAAAAACCAGAGAAGGTGAACATTTTGAAGGGATTTAGGGTTGTTGAAGACAGCTCCACTCATTTTTATTCAAAAACATGGTTGAAAACGCTAAATATCTCAGAAAGTATAAATTGCTGAAATACTAAAGTCATAGGAGGAATGTCCTGAATGAGCTGAAGGTTTTGATTTATACATTGTTTAAAAAAAGCACAATATTTTTGGAAGGAGTTATGTGTCAAAAACTTACTGAAGAAAAAATAATCTCAATATTTGCATTCGCACAATAAATTCGGCTTCTCTCATGTATTTCTTACATATTTAAAAAATGAAACGAATGCATTAAACCAGCTAGAAAAGCAGTTTTAAAGATTTGGTCCAGCTGAGTTCGATGTCAGCTGAGATGCGCAGGAAGCATTCAGCCAGGTGGAAAAAGGTTAGAATATAAGTCAATTTTCCACGTAGTCAACAACCTTTATGTTGACATAGCAAAACCGTTTGCAAACAGTTCGTTCAGCAGGAACGGGACAACATTATCATCAGTTTGAAGTCATGAATTCAGCTGTTTTCACTTGGTTTTGAGGAAAATATGCAGTTATTTTCAGCTTTTACAAGCTCTTCTGTATTTATTCACAGCCACTAACTTTGTTTTTCTGCTGTCTGATGAAGAAAACATGATGAATCCTGGCTAACACACCGTGCTTCATCAGTACCAGACTGTTTATGATCCGCTCAGGATGAGACACGACTCCTGGAGTGGCTTAAGTTTAAGCAGTTAGTAATGACGGCTGCTTCGTTCAGGAAGGACTCAAAAAGATACAAACCAGTGAAATCAATCAATATATCGATATTCTTTACTCAGTTCTTCCACCTTTTCCTTTTGAATCCAATCAATAGCACAGCAAACAGCGCAGGATCAGCACAAACCAGGGACTACTTTTAAGTAACCCATTAGCTGTCGGGAAACGACTCTTTAGTGATTACACTCATTACTGAGCTGATTTATTATTATTATTTTCTTTCTAAAAAGACATTTTGTGGCTCAAATGGATTAAAGGTTCATCCCACAAAATCCTAAACAGGGATCTGAATGTTGCCTCAAAGCTCTAAACAGGAATGAGGTAATTATCAATTAGCCAGTAAGTTCAGATTCAGGCTTAAAAGAAGGCCTAGTAATGAGATTAAAAGAGAGTTGGCCTAGCTCCCCCAGCAGATGAGAGCCCTTTAAAGGGTCAGAGCTCATGATGTCATCCAACTGGACCCTCTGGATTGGTTCCCCTCCAGATGAAACCAGCAAATGTGGTGCCCACCTATCCGACGGTCTTCATTTCTGGCAGCCCTGAATGACTCTTTGTCTCTTAGCCTGCCTCTGAGGCCTTTATTCAGCGTGTTTCTCCTCTGATTGCAAACACCTGTCCCTCGTTAGTCTCTCTGCTCCACTGATGAGTCTATTTTTTTAACAGAACAACGTTCACGTTGCTAATAGCTGAGGCTGCTGATTGTATAATGCTGCTGATCAAATGTGACGCTAAACAATTATAACAAAGAAAAAACAGCATGAAATTTCCTGCAGACATATGAGAAAATATGGATCAGCTGATAAGTGTGGAGAGAAGTGACAAAAAGCTGAACAGCAAAGGAACGATAATATTAACATCTACAGGTGTCCATACCTATGTTCCACAGTACCTAAGTTCCACAGTACCTATGTTCCACAGTACCTAAGTTCCCTGGTTCCTTTGTTCCCTGGTCCATATGTCCTTTGGTTCCTATGTTCCCCATGTTCAAGGATTTCTATGTCCTTTGGTTTATATGTTCCCTATGCTCTTTGGTTCCTTTGTTCCCTATGTTCATTAATTCCTATGTTCTTTGGTTCCTATGTCCTTTGGTTTTTATGTTCCCTGGTTCCTTTGTTCCCTGGTCCCTATGTTCATTGATTCCTATGTCCTTTGGTTTTTATGTTCCCTGGTTCCTTTGTTCCCTGGTCCCTATGTTCATTGATTCCTATGTTCTTTGGTTCCTTTGTTCCCTGGTTCCTATGTTCATTGATTCCTATGTTCTTTGGTTCATTTGTTTCCTGGTTCCTATGTTCATTGATTCCTATGTTCTTTGGTTCCTATGTTCTTTGGTTCCTATGTTCATTGGTTCCTATGTTCATTGATTCCTATGTTTCCTGGTCCCTATGTTCTTTGGTTCCTATGTTCTTTAGTTCCTATGTTCTCTGGTTCCTATATTCCATATTTATTTGGTTCATGTCCTTTGGTTCCTGTGTTCATTGGTTCCTATGTTGTTATACCCATAATCCCTGGAATCTATGTTCTGTTGTACCTATGATCTCTGTTTCCTATGTTCTTTGTTACCTACAGTATCAAACTGATATATTGATGATACAAGGGATCTGCAGGAGTCTGGCTTTTTGGAAACAAAATATGAAAGTGAAGAAATTTATTGGTTAGGTTAAACACTGATTTTATATTGCACTCACAGGGTATAGATTTATGAGTAGCTG
>JAUBOC010000028.1:2786178-2803197 GCA_032275365.1 Anablepsoides cearensis | reverse complement strand
GAGAGTAGGGCACCCGTACGTATGACGTAATCGATAGGCGGGGTCACGTCTCTGTAATGTTATATATTTGGCTGTGAGCCCGGAAATCGTCAGAACGCCACGAAATAAATGGTCTTCTCCGAGCTCTGAAACGGTTCTGGTATCACTCTTATTTCTTTCTTTTCATGCACTGGAACATTCTCAGTATATTCCTCACACAATTCACGGTAACGAACACAGATAACAAGTTATTTCTTACAAAAGAATTGCTTAAAATGGGTCCACACCTAAGTTACATTATCCTGGTTTTCATGAAAGCCATTAAAATGCATGGCTACTCCCCTTTTTAAATCTGTTTACATTTTTCAAAATGATATAATCAGGCTCCCTAAAAAATAAATGGAAAAAATTTACCTGTGTCGTTGCTGTTTGCTGTTAATTTAAAACAAATAAAATTAGAAGCTGGAAAAATGCTTGTCAGTCACATTTTGAGCTGAGCAGAAACGACCAACAAAGGTTCAGCCCTAAAACAAACAAAAAAAAAAGTCAGATTTCTAACCAGCATTTTTTTTTACATTAGTGAAGTGAGAAAATGATCAATGAGGAAGTAGCTATGTTTGGCTCAGAGAGTGTCCCAACAATAAGACATCTGGTGAATCCAGAAACTGATTCAGCTTTAGTGACAGCCTGGTAAATTGGAGGAGAACACCATCTCTTATGAAAGGAGTCAGCCCATCGCTGAGCTCAGATTTTTAAATCAACACGACAAGTCATTTTTATGTCCACCTGTATCCTGGTGCCAGCTGATATGTTCTGTGTGCGTGACTTGTTCATTATGACAGGTGACTCACAATCTGCTGCTTCTCATCCCTCTCTGACGGTAAACCATTTTGTGCAACACGGCTGAGCTGAAATACAGAGGAATACATAAATATTTGACAATCTTGGGTTGATGAATTGAATCCTAGCTGCGTGCGGACTTCGTATGTTTTCTCTGTGATGCTCTTCTACTGCTCCAATTCTCTCCCACAAACCAAAAACAGGAATGTTAGGCTAACTGGTAGCTCAAAATGTCCCGATGTGTGAGTGACGTTAAGTTTTTAAACCACAATGTGCTAACTAAAAATATAGCTTCACTAAGGCTAAACCGCTAAACATGTAAAAATAAATTAGCATAAGCTAACGCTAAAATATTATTATATAAAACTATTAAACACATAAAAAAGCAATTTTGAAAATATGTAACTATTCGATAATTATGTCTTTGATAACTAGCTTTATTATACATTTTTGAAAAGACCATGTGTAGTCTAGTTTAAATTTACGACTTGTAAGTGGGATGTTCCCACTTCCCAGTTAAGCTTGGCTTCACCAAACGTAGCTGGCGAAAATGCAGTGGAATTAAGATTTTACACAACAAACTTCACCAGCTGGCCACCGCTGGTTGGTTTTAAATCTTGTGCAGCTCCACCTAGTGGTGGGATGTTATCATTTCATGGGTAAAATAATCAACTTGCATTATGGGAGATGTAGTTTATGGTAAATGCTGGCTTTAAAGGTGCATATGTTTATTTTAAGATATTAATGCATTGAAGCTCTCACAGGCCGCATAAAATGTGGTGGCGGGCTTCATTTGGCCCACTGGCCTTGAGTTTGATATGAGATCTAGATAGTTATTAATTCCTTTTCCCATGTTTTGCATTTAGCAGCAAATTTACTCTATTTCCACACAGACCTGCGTTTCAGAACTCTCATGCCTTCAAGTAATTTTATACTTACATTAATATAATATAAAACATTTTGTAGTGAAAGCAATTAATGAAAAAAAAAAGATTACAGCCCATCTTGTTCTCAAACATAAACTAAATTTACTGTGTGAATCCATAGTTTCTTGTGTCTGCAGGCAGAATGTTTAAAAATGCTGACTAAACTGAGGATTGCTGACGTTTAACACGAACAAGTCACTTTTTTTTTTTTTGGACTTAGCTCTCATTACAGCGGAGTTTGTCTGGAGCTGATCCGCTCTAATCCACTGCTTTGATGTGACGTGTGCGTGAATCTTCCATCGCATTATGATTACACTCCACGCTCTCTCTGATGTCAGGGAAACACTCCTGATGTATATTTGCCTGACAAGCTGTCAAAGTGTTCTTGTGTTGGTTTACTTCCATCCCTCTAAAATATGTATTTTTAAGATTTAAAAAATAAAAAAAAGTCTTGAGTTTTGTTGACTGAAAGTATTGAATTTAAAACACTACAAGTTGATTTAGCTCTAGCATAGACAAAAGGGGGACAAAATTCAAAACTTAATCCAAGCCAAGGGCCAATTTCTGTCGAGATTTATTGAAGAAATGTTATGACAAATTATTCCAAGTTAGGTTTTATGTGGCAATTAAAACAAACATAACTTAATGAATAAATCAGACTCATCATTAGCATTTATCTCTTATGCTTTACTCTATCAACATCTTTTTCATTTATTATATCTCAGAGATACATTTCATCACAAATATCACTAAATCCAATTATTTGACTTAAAAAAGGAGTTAACAAATTCATTTTCCTAAATGTGAATTAAAATAATGCACTAAAGTGAAACCATAAGACTTTTTCACATTTAAAGGATTACCTTTGGGGTCAGATAAAATGTAAACAAAGGGCCATTTTTGGCCAGCTGGCCTTGTGTTTGACACGCGTACCTGGAATCATCAAAAACTGTGAAAACTCCCGAACAATAAGTGGTAGAAGTAAAATTTCACAAGTCAAAACTGTTTTAGCTGGAGCTGGAGGTGGGTCTGATGGATTAAGAGTCCCATTTCTATCCAGGGGGTCCCTGTGGAAACTGTTGAGATGATCCACATGACCTCTCATCTGCTCTGAGCTGCTTCTCTTTTTCCATTTAAGCACAGTCTCTCAGTTTACACGAGCGTTTACTGCCCTCTGCTGTTCATACAAGGGATGATAGACTACAGCAAACACCACCTGTTGTCACCTGTTTAGATCACTCAGCCTTCTGCAGATATTTGGCCCCTGATGTAGAGACTGAAAATTAAATAAACTGTAAAGATTTAACAAAAGAAGCTAAACTCAAAGTGTAAAATCAGTGTTTTACCAGTGATGTCTGGAAGCAAGACGATGGGCAACTTCAATGATGGATGGGGTCACATGGTTTTGTTGACATTACCAGAGGGCCATATTTTGTTGCATATTACTCAAATGCATTAAAACTGGCAATTTAAAAATGTTTGTATATTTGTGTTTATTAAACCAACATACATAAAATACTTCAAAATCAAATGAATGTATAGCAGTTCATCTGGTTTAATAAATATGAATAACAGAGGTGTCAAGTAAATAAGTACAAATACTTTGCTACTTTACTTAAGTAGAAATTTTGGTTATTTATACTTTAGTGGAGTTATTATTTTTCAGCCTACTTTTTACTTCTACTCCTTACATTTTAGTTTAATTATCTGTACTTTCTACTCCTTGCTTTTAAAAAATGCAAAAAGTATTTAATTTCTATTTAACTTTAACTTGTTTTTATTACATCTTTTCATTATTAAAAAAAAAAAAAAACAATAGATAGAAATGTATCCAGACAAATGAAGCCCATGGATAGAGTGAATCTGATTGAGGTTGGACGAGAAGTGTAAATATAAACTATTCTGATATGCTATTGGATTAAACTGACTCCATCACACCTGTATGACACAAATCACATCACATCCAGCAGGACAGACTGTAGCAGATGTATGTAGCCTACAATAAAGTTTACTTTAAGTATATTTAAAACTAGTACTTTTATACTTTTACTTAAGTAAAAAGCTTGAGTTGATATTACTACTTCCAAAAAAGTATTTTTAAACCCTAGTATTTATACTTCTACTTAAGTAACAAATGTGAATACAAAACGTTTGAAGCAAACAAAAATTAAACACTTACTTGTGCAACAGCATAAGAAGCCTTCATGGTTCTGGTAAAGAGTTGCTGTTTATGTATTTTTGACTTCAGTAAACTTCTCATATTTAGCTTTGTGCAACATGTTGTTGTAGTGATTTATATTGAAATCCTTCATGACAAATAGTGTCTCCAAGCAGAATAAACAAATGTTTGCTTTGAAATTCTTCGAACAGATAGTCTACCTACCATTTCACCTGAAATATGATTTTCTCAGTCCAGTTTTCTGTCTTCTGTTCTGAGCCATGGCTAAAAATCTTTTCCTTGCTTGTTGAGAAGCAGAGTGCAATTAGGTGTCCGTGTTGGAGGTGCCATCTAGTGGCAAACTTTGTCATTTCAACCAGTTCAGTGCCACTGAAACACTTTATTTTTGTAAAAATAATAATAATAATGTATGAAGTAATTTGAGCAAGGATGCAGGCTGCATACGGCCCTCGAGCCACCAGTTGCCCAACCCTGTTCTAAACCAGTCGCCCTTTTCTCAGATATAAATTTATTATCAAATAATTGTGAATATTATAATATTCTGAAATGTAGGAAGGATTAGAAGTTTTTAATCTTGAAATAAAACAAAAACTCAATAAGTATCACAGACATAGTTTCACATACTTTTCACTGACATTTAGTTTTTATTTAGGTTTTAAAAGAATACAATCACAGACAAATTAAACATAGTTACAACAGCTATAGGTGCACTTTACTGAAGAATACAGAACAGCAACAATGAAAATATCATGCAGAATGAGGTCTGAAATGTTGTCTTAAAGCAGAATATACAGCAGCAGAAGCTTAAACTCATCTACGTTGCTGTGGCTCTTACACCATAAACTACCACTGTGAACAAAACAAGCGTCGTTGTTCTTAGAAAAGTGCAAATCTAAACTCAGCAAAGCAATGAAAACGGCAAGCGTGAAGAAACCATAACGTTCACTGACGGAAACGGCTGCTTAATACTGACGAAAAGCTTCAACGTTCACTTTGAAAGGAACAGAAAGTGTTTCAGCACGACTCAAACACGATCGACGGTGCAAGCGTGGCAGTAAATAAGGTGATATTGTACTTTTATTTTTAGTTAGAGCTCGGCGCGTGATGCTGATGAGTATTAAAGACGAGGTTTGTGTGTTGGAGAGAAGCAACGCTGCACATGTGGAAAAAACATCATCATCATTCAGCGAGAACTAAACGTGCCACTAAGAGCTGAGACGACAATCAGAAGCTGCTTTTCACACAACAAACTGGAGCGTGTCGGACTTTTTACCCACTCTTTGGAAAGTGAACACTTTTGTTTTGGACAAAGGTCAATCAATCGCAAGAAGATCATGAGGATGGGAAGAAAAAATAAAACGTTTTAAAGTAAAAAATAAAGGGATAAACAATCTTTGGTTTGTATTTAATAACAGTTGATTGGTTGGTTCACCAACGTATTGGATCAGATCAATAATGGAATTTGTTTCTACTTTCAGAAGTGGTTCAAATTCAACAAGAAAATCACGTTAAATAATAATTTAGTCATCTTAATTGTGCAACAACTTGAGAATCAATCGAAAAAGCTGGAGTTTGATGTTAAACCTTAACATCCAAGAAATATAAATGTTTTACTGAAATAAAATGAATTGTAAGCGTTAAACTAATTGAAAAAAGTAGAAAATGTAAACAACACGTAAAACTATTGGGAGGGTTATAGCTTTAAATTATTTTTTAGCTTAGCATCAGCGCTAACTATAAAAGCTAAATTATTTTTTAAGATCATTTATCAACACTGTAGTCCCACAGCTCCAGTATTTGTTCCTAATAATAAAAAACACTCTAACTCGACATTTATCAGCTATTATTTGATCAACATACCAGCTTTGATACAAAAAAAACAACAACAACAACAAATACCGAGGCACGCATGGCGCAAAATAAATATATGAAATATGAAACAAATGTAAATTATTGCTTTGGCTGATTCAACATTGGACACAGTGTCACATTCAATAAATAAATCAGAATCAAACAATCATGATAAAACATTCAAAAAAGTGTAAAACACAATACTTTGTCCACATTAACGTGTCGTGTAAAAGTAAAATTCAAGATTTTCAGTTTAAGATTAGGTTTTTATATTGATTATGAACCTTATTTGGCATTTTAAACTTAAGCTCATTAGAAACCATCTTAACATTTAATAATTTGGCTAAAGAGAAATCTAGGTGGTTCTGTTGACATAAAAAGTATCTTCAGCACTTTGAAAATACAGTTAGATTTCAGTCAGTGCCAGAAACCTTTAACAACAGATTACGAAAAATATTATAGATTTTTTGAAGTAGAAAAAATTTATAAAATCAGTTGTTCTTTGAATAATTTCAGTTTTGGGAAAATATCTGACCAAATTGAAAAGCTTAGGTTAAAGCTAATTGCTTAGAATTAGAAAATCAAATAAAAATCCACAACACTTTTCCTTGTTATGTAGAGAAAAGTAAAGTTGGGTAATGTTTTAAAATAAGCAACTGATTCAAAGCTGAGGTGAAAAAAGGCGCGAGACAATCGTCGTGACTTTTAAAGCGACAATGATTACGTGACGGTGTGATGGAGCCTCGTCGTGCACAGCTACAATCGCGAAGGTCGTCTTTGATGCTGGTGGTCTGACGCTGCAGTGAAGGCAGAGGCAGTGTGTGTTCATGTTGTTCATCAGGTTGTTTCATGGTTCACAGGTTTCAGATTCAAGTTTAGGCTGAAGTTGTGTTCGGGGATGGGGGGGGGTGTTCTTGGCTGTAAAATACTGCAGGAGCTAAAGGCTATAGACGATAAACAAATTAGAAGCAGGTGTGTGGAGCAGGAAATAGTTAAGACAAACTGAAAGGCAGTGGTGATCATGGTTCTGCTAATATGCTAATAGGGAAACAAATTTTTCATTTAGCGCATTAGCTTTTCCACTAACTTTAAAACAGTAATTAGCTAAATTAGGTGTTGCCAACTTTAAATCAAGCTAACATCACATGTCTTCAGCTCGGAGATGAAGACATGACGCAGACTGAGTGAGAGTCATCTTAGCAGTTAGCATTAGCTTCTGCTAATTAAAAAAAAAAAAACATGTTTAGCATTAGCAAAGCTGTATTTTTACTTAGCGGATTATGGGTTGGCGAAGCTAACTTTTCTGTTAGCTGTGCCCACCACTGCTGAAAGGATAGAAATAAAATAAAACCAGAAGTAATAACTTAACATGACAGCATAAACATTTAAAACCAGGACAAAATTAGAGGCGAACATAAAACGTGAACTATTTGACGTAAATAAAAATAAGAGTTTTTATGTAAATAATTATCCTATGGAGCATTTGAGTTAGGATGAAGGACCTGTTTTGAAAATGTTTAGGTGGGAAAATGAACTGGTTTGTTTGGGGTGCATGGTGGGAGGGTAATAGTGATGTGGCACCCCATTTTTTTCTTTATAGCCTATTGAGTACGCAGTGATACATATACAACAATAAATATTTTTTAACCAGTTTTTCCACTACTATTTGTTCTGATTTGTTACCTTTAACCTTCTGTTGTCCTGAAAACATTATTTTCACACGGAGAGAAATAAGTATCTGAATTATTAGTCCTAAGACCAGATAATGTTTGAGTGCTTGGTGATCTGTTGGCAGTGACGCGACATGATGTTAGCTGGGAAGAGAGTCTCCTCCGGTATGAGCAGCAGTTTAAACCATGATTCTTGTTTTTTTGTTAACTGAGCACCCGTCGGAGACTCTCCGGTGAGGATGATGAAGGACACGGTGACGGTGTGGCGATTAGAGGTTGACCATATGGAGGTCGGAGGCAGAGAAGTGGGGACACAGGGCCATGTCCGGGTTCTTCAGCTGCCTCAGGATCCTCCGGTGGAACTTGGAGCGAACCCGGTTGAACTCCATGATGTCGCTGGGATCCTCCTCGATCCAGAAGCGGTGGAACTCCTGCATCAGATAACCTGCCGAAACAAAAACGTTGGACTCTTACCGCAGCCTCAGAGGCACCTGTTTTTAAAATAACATTGTTTTCATGTTTATCTTTATTATTGTTTCTTCCATCACTATTCTGTACATTTTTTGGACCGTATCTCCTTTCACAATGTTTGTACTATTTTAACATATCAAAACGTTCAGCTCTTTCCTGACATTCTCATGTCTCATGGTATTTCAGATATATATAGTTTTTTAGATATTGCACTTATTTAGCCACTGTTCTGCCATTGAAAATGAATGGGGCTATGTTTCATCTCATTCAAACCCTTCATATTGTTCATAAATCTCACTGCTCTTCACATCTTTTGCTCTGATTATGCTTCCTTTAACTTCTTTATGCATATTTTAGCTACTTTTTTGACAACTTTAGCTGTTTTCTGCTATTTCAGCCACAGTCCTGCTTCTTTCTGCTATTCTTCAGCTTTTTCTGCTTTATTTGTGCTTTTTTCTGCTAATTTGTACTATTTATGCTTCTTACAGATGCTTCCTGCTATATTCAGCTATTTGATACTAATTTAGCTAAATTTTAGCTGTTAGTTAAGGTTAGCTTTTTAAGCTAAATACAAATTTTTTTGTAGCTATCAGAACTTATTTCTGCTAAATACAGCAAACTTGTGTTTCTTATGCTTCCTAATGCTATTTTTTTTTTGCTATTTTACTACAAATAAATCCAAAATGGCTGCCAAAGCATGTTTTAAAGAGATATTGACATCAAAACGGATGTACTGGTAGCTGAGAGCAAGCTCTATCACTATTAAAGCCTGAAAAAAAATCCATAATTGTAGCCAAAGCTATTTCGGCTACTTTTTTCCCATTGGAAATAAATGGAGCTTTTTTTCAATATCCTTAAAATCCTTTAAAATGTTTCTAAATCTTACACCTTTTGTTTTGGTTCTGCTCCTTTTACCTTCCGTCTGCTATTTTTAGCTATTTTCTTTTCTAATTTTAGCTTTTTTCAGATATTTCAGCTAAAATTATTCTTCCTTCTACTATTCTTCTGCTTTTATTTACGTTTTTGTGCTTATTTGAGTTATTTATGCTGCTATATTCAGCTATTTTAGCCTTTAGCTTTTTTATGCTATTTCAGCTATATTTTTGCTCCTTTTTTACTGGTTTTCTGCATTTTGTTTCTTCTTCTTTCAGCTTTTCAAGTTTCACTTACATTAATACTTTTGCTATTAAACATTTTCAGGTCAATTTCAGCTGCTTTCAGCTAAAGTTTTAAGCAACAGGCATTCACACGAGCATTTTCACAGGAAATGCAATTTCTCTAGTTGTTGTAGCGTCTACTCACAGAAGGTCTGCTGGAAGTGCAGCAGGTTGGGCGTTTCAGGGGCCACGTTGTACAGGTGAGTCTTCAGAGCTCCGCCCACCAGCAGAGAGTAAGCCAGGTCTGTGATGTTGATGCCCACGATGGCAAAGGAGTAGCTGGAGGGGAGATAAGAAACAGGAGAGAAGGTGTGGAGGAAACTCTTTTTATTTGTTAGGCTGGTTTTACAGACCGACAATAATCCATATTTTAAGTTTGAAGGATTTTAGTGATTTTCAACAATGAAGTTACAGAAAAAAAACTAACTGTAAAAGCTACAGTTAGGTTTGTCCTGTGCAGGCTTCTGTAAAAGCATCCCTTTAAAGATTTCTCTTGAATTCCACATTAAATTAGCTGGAATTTAAAATACGTGAAGCCTTTTTTCATAAAATAGGAAAAAATAATTTGGTGTTCTGGGGGGTTATGTAACAGTTTTTCTCTGATTTTTATAGGCTTTTCAGAAACAGCTAATCTGTCTACATTATCTAATCTTCACACAACATAAAAATGATGAAATCAGTTTGAAATATTTGGTATTTTTAGACACATTAAACCTATTTTTGCATTTAAATGGGTTAAAACAAACCTTAAAAACAATTGTAATACATACACACACATGCTCATGTGAATAAATAGCTTTGTATTTAGGCCAACACTCACACAGCTCCAGCAGCTTATCTTCTTCACCTCCTCCTCCTCTTCCTCACACAATAAGACGTAATAAGCACACTTACCCGATCGCCTTGTCCAGGTTCTTCTGCTCCCAGTCAGGCTTGTTCAACTCACTGTGAAAAACACGTGTGTGAGTCATGAAACCCGGTTTTTTTTCAGCTAAAACCCAAATAATCAATCCCATCTGAATATTTTAAGATGTTTTTCCCAATAAACAGCCCCCAGACCGTTTATTTAATAACTCAGACATATAATTTGAACAAAAAAATCATAATCAGTGAAGCTTTAAATGCAACAAAACAAGTAAAACCAAGCAATGAAAACAGTTATTGAATGAAAGTGAGTACCTTGGCTTTCTGTGTGAGCTCCTACACTGAGTGAGACGGACAGAAAAAGGAGGGCACGGCACAAAATGGAGGTGGAAGAAGAGAAAAAAAAAAAAAATAAAATTCATTTGAGGAAATGGTGGCGCTCGCTGTTAGCTTGATGACAAACGATAGAAGCAGAAAAACGGTGAAGCAGTGAATGGCATCGAGATTAAAAAGTGAGGGAGATTTAGCAGAGAAATGAGTGGTTGTGGAGATTAAACAAGACATAAAAGCTGATTTAAATGGCTCGTTTGGAGAGAAGCTGCAACCGAACAACTATTTTACAATATAAGCAGCTTTTGAAGAGCACCACTGTTTGTCATTTTAACCTTTTTAAATAAAAAACATGTTTCCAAGCTGCAAACTGTTAAATCTTTATATCACCAGTTTGATAGAAAAACTAGGAAATGACAAAAGAGACTAAATAAGTTTTATTTCTGTGAAAAGAACTGCAGGATCTGGTGATTTTTCATATTTACATTTTAAATTATTATAGTTTGAACTAATGGATTCTTGCAAATCAGTTTTGGAGCAAAAGGAGAAACCAACCCATCAACTCATCAATGATTTTTTTCATGTTTTTTTTTTTATTATTATTTTTTTGTGGTATGTTGTTTCCAATCTGCTGCTGTGTTTTTGTGCTATTTTAGCCACTCATCAAGCCGAAACGTTCAGCTCACGCAGAAAATGGATGCTAAGACTTTGGGTTTTGTAACTTTTATGCTTTTCAAATTACTTAAACTAATTTTTAAATATTGTCTCCACAGAAAAACATAGAGTTTTCTTCAGTTAATATATCATATTATTTTTGCATACTTGCTTTAATTTTGTTTTCTTACGCTGATTTTACTTTTTGCTTCCATTCTAATACTTTTAGTTTACTTTAGTTTACTTTTAGTTGCAAAAAGCAGCTTGCTTTTTGTAGCTTTTAGTTTTTTGCTAGCCATTTTAAACTTTTACCTTTTTGTTACTATTTCATACATTTACATTTTACCCACTCTTTTCTATTTTTTAGCTTAACAGGCTTTTACTACATTTCACTTTTGCCTAGCCTTTTGCTTTTTTTAGCCAGTGTGTTGCTCTTTTATCATACCTTGTTTTACTTTTAGCTTATAGCTAGCTTTTTGTAGCTTTTAGTTTCTTTTGCTAGCCATTTTATACTTTTACCTCTTTTTTTGTGTTCTTTTCTTTTCTTTCTTTATTTTGATAAATTTATATTTTAGCCATTTGATGTTTTAGCATTTAGGCAGCCTCTTGCTACATTTAGCTGTTAGCTAGCATCTTTTAGCTTCTTGTCATTTTTTGCAATGCTTTTTTTAAGCTTTTAGTTAGCTTTTTGCTTTTTTAGCTAGTGTTTTGCCACCTTCATCAAGCCCTTTACTACTTTTAGCTAACATTTAACTACTTTTAGCATTTAGGGAGTCTTTTGCCAGTTTTAACTCTTTTTTTTTCTTTAGCTTTACTAACTATTTCAGTTTCTGTAGCATATTTATTTCAGTTTTAAGTGTTTTGATTGTTGTCAGATGAGCCACTGGCTAGAATTAAATGAGTAGGTTTGAGTCGATCAAGATGTGATCAAACTCATAATAGAAATAAATGAATAAATATGGGACATTACATAAAAGAAGCTTTTATATACTTGTGCTTTGGCTGTAAAGAATCCTGGAGCATCTGCAGAGCTGTAGCCTTGTCGTGTTCTGCAAAATACCTGCAGAAAGACGAGAAAAAGGGAAAAACTAGGTGTGGATAAAGGAAATATGCACTGAGCAGCATGTTTCTGATGTGTGGAGGAGCTGCTATGTGTTCAGACATGTTACTGTTTGTTTGTTTTAGCTTACAGCAGGTTGTGCAGACCCAACAGACCCATGCCTCTGAAATCAGTCTTGGGATCGCTGCCTTGGAATCCGATTTCACACCACTGTTTGGAGATGCGACTGGCGAGGGGGGTGTCGGGGCGCAGCTCCTTCCACAGCTGCAACACGAACACACAAATTAAACACCGATAAAAATCCATCACAGGTCGTAGATGTTCTCATAACTCATCCTGCCTTCATCAGCGTCTCCTCGTGCTCGGGGTTTTCACAGTCGTACGGTTCCCTGCGGAGCTTCTCCACCTCGGCCAGCAGGCTCCTGTAGCCCACGATCTGCAGCAGGCTGGCCTGCAGGGAGACCCCCAGCCTGCAGGCACACAGGGACAGCAGTTCTCAGTAACCGTCTGAAGGACTTCAGCTTTAAACCAGAGATAGGGTCTCCTACTGTGGGTTGGTGTCCGGATTAATCTTCTTCAAGGTCATGATGTCCTCCATGGTCTTCTCAACCTTGTCAGGATGCACGCTGAGGGCGGACTGCAGCAGCTGGAGAGGACAGGAAGAGAACAGGCATGAAGAAAAACTGAGACAAAGAAGAAAAACGGGTTATATTTAAAATAAGGTGAAACTTAGACTCGTACTTCATATTTGGAGTGCCTCAGGGACGACTCTGAAAGGAAAAGATTGAGAGTGTTCAGAAGCACAACCCTTATAGACAACCTTGTTTCCACAGAACAAAACAACTTGAGTAAAAAAAGTTAGCATACAGATGGTGTTAAACCTTCACCTGTAAAGCTGATTTATATTAAGCTATATAAATAAAAATGATATATTTGTAGTCTCCTATAGAACCACGTCAGGTCCTACCGATCTTGAGGGTCCTGCGAGCTCCGTGCTTGTTGTTGTAGCAGATCCGCTGCAGCTCACAGCGACCCGTAAACTTCCTGACGACAAACTTCAGGCCCCGCCACAGACATTTGCAGTAGAGGAAGATGAAGAACTGGGTCAGAACTCTGAGGAGGTCAGCAAAGATGGCAGACGTCAAATTTGTCTAAAGCACCAGGGTTGGTTTTTTTATTTATCCTGGGAAATACATTCAGAATAAACGACCTGCAGCTGAAAATTCTCCTCTTTTTAAAATTGTTAATCTTGTTTAATCTGAGCTGAAGACTGAGAAACACGTCTGCATTTAAAAGCTCCTCCTGAATCGTTCCACGCAGGAATAAACCCCTCTGTGAAACATCAACAAGAAGACCGTACATCGGTTCAGTCCAGAGGGATTAATTGTGGTTCTGAGCCCGAGGATCAGACCCGCATGTTAAACAGCTCAGACCTTCTTCACCTTCAAGCAGAAAAAAAAAAAAAAAAAGAGACGACGACGCAAACTAGCCTTAAAAATTCATCAGTAATTCCTGTAAACATGGATTTATAAACCTGTAAGTGTCCATCAGCTCTGCTTATTGTGGTGATTCTATGGGATAAATCTTGTGCCAGAAGGAACTGAATTTGAATTGCTCAGATTGAGTCTGAATGTGCATAATTTGAAATTAAAATCATTGGTTTGAAACTGAATTTTACTAAATTGAAACTGAATTTAAAGTTTTGAATCTGAATTAATTTGCAGTAGTCAAACTGAATTTTTAAATAAAACATAATACAGTTATAAAGCAAATTAATTCAGTTTCAAAACTTTAAATTCAGTTTCAATTAAGTAAAATTCTGTTTCAATTTAGTAAAATTAATTTTCAAACCAATGCATTCAATTTGAAATTCTGCACATTCAGATTTAATCTGAGCAATTCAAATTCACTTCCTGTTGGCACAAGATTTATCTCATATTATTCCTGCAGGAAGTAGCCCAGGCTTCACTGGAACTGCTACAGCTAGCTGCCACTGCTGCTACTTATGCTAACAAATAACTTAAAGTTCTTTCTAGAAAACCATGTAGTGCCATGTGACGGAGGACTAGCCATTAGCTCATCGTAGCAATTCAAAATAAAACCAAACTGGGATCAAGCTATATAAACGTTTTAACACATTACATATTTTATAGGGAACTTTCCACCTTCACAATTTCAACTGGATTTTTTATCTGTTTGTTTGTTCATTTAGGCTGTTTTAATAACTATTTTGTGATTGGAATAGGATTTTATTTTCTACTGATTTGGATTTATAGCCTACAGAAACTATCCACACAGACGAGAATATTAAAATTATCTAGTTTGCTTTAAAAGAGCTGTATTATAAATGTTTCAGAATAACATGTTTTTTAGCCAATATTCTGACATTTCTGTCTGAGTTTCAGGCTCCAAGTGCAACAAGAGACAGCAGAGCTATTAATAGGAATCTCTCAGGAGAGCTCCTCCATTAAAGAGACCTGATTCAAACCAGAATCTCCATAAACTGCTGAAAACGTTAATAATCAGCAAACATCGCAGTTGAACCAAGAGAAAACAACAAATATCACCATAAACAGCTGAAGTAATCTGGTTAAAAACATTAATAATCAGCAAACATCTCAATTAAACCAAGAAAAAACAACAAACATCACCATAAACAGTAAAATAATCTGATTTACACACAGATCCTTCATGTTTTTACCTGAGAAAATGCTTCATGTTGGATCAGTTTTGGATCAGGACACCGGTTCTGGTCCAGTTGCGTCAAATCCTGCAGACAGGAGCGGATTTTAGTTGTTTTATTTCTGGTTTCAGGCCCGGATCTGTCCGCGGTGCTGAAGGCTTTAAACCCGCAGGATCTCTGCAGAACCGAGCCCCCCAGTTCTTCCTGTTCCGACCCAAATCAAAGCCACGGTACCGACCGGATCCACGGGCCCGTTTCCTCCTCCGTGACACCGAGGCGCAGATTAAACAATCCGCGGATAAACGCGCGCAGATGGGTTTAAACCCAGAAAGACGAAGCTTACCGCGGTGTTCTGACGGGTCCGGGCAGACTGCGGGATGGTTCGGCGGTTTGTGCGGGTTCTGGGTTCTGGTTCAGACGGGTCCAGTCCTCTGCTGCTCTTCCATGATGAGACACAAAGACTGAGGCTGTGAAATCTGCAGAGGAGCTGCAGAGGATAATCTACTGTTTTAATCCAACATTTGCCCTCATAAAACCTTTAAAACATTTAAAATGTCACGGTTTTTTTTTTTTTTTTTTACAACAAATCACATAAAATTATTCAAATTTTAAAGATAAAACCGGATCATTTCACAAATTTCTGCAATTTATTTGTAAAATATCAAGTGTAAAACCGTAAAATGTTCAAATAATTTGTATTTTTTAAATTGTATTTTAATACAAAAAAAAAAATGTAAAAAGTGATTTTATTTTTTGCTGTAAAGCCCAATAATTTTTAATTTCTTGCCCACTTGGTGGCAGTGTAGCTCACAGGGCTGCAAAGATACAGAAAATTCACGATTCAGTTCAGTTCAATACTTTAGTCTCACGGTTTGATATTTTTTGGATACAAAAAGAGTAAATTCCATGCCCTTTTTAACTTGTAATTTATTTAAATTGAGTATGAACATTTGTTTAACATCAAAAGTACAGTTTTTAAATTAAGTGTTGCTGAAACAGCAAGTTTCTCAGTGGATACAACTGACTAAATGTGAAATAATATAAAAAACACTATTAAATTTTAGCTGTTAGCAGCCTTAAAAACCCTATTTAGCAGAAGCTAACTGGCCCGCTAACGAATAAAAAGTAACGTGTAATAAAGGAGATGTAGCCTATGGTCAATGCTGGTTTTAAATCAACTTATTTCAAGATATGAATGTTTTTGATATTCTTGCAGGCCACGTAAAATGCCAAGGTGGGACACATTTGGCCCACGGGCCTTAAGTTTGTGTTTTTTGTAGTTTAATTATATTGTTGAAACATTTTTTTAAAAGCAGCAAAAACAAAAGAATTTTTTTTTTTCATTATTGCTTTTATTTTCATCAGTTTCTAAACCGGACAACCACTTAAATGTAAAACCCCACCCCATAACCTGGACCTTCTGTGGAAGATCTGGACGAGGTCTTCAGGTATGACCCCAGGCCAGACCCAGAACTCGCTGTCTTTTCTGGTCTGGGAACACCTTGGGATCTAGGAGGAGCTGGAGAACGTTGCTCAAGATAAGCAGTAGAAGATGGAGATGAGATTAAGTTGTTAATAACCACCTCAAGACCCCAACTCAATGCTCCAAGACCCACACCTGGGTCCGGACCCCAACGTTGAAGAATGCAGTTACCAACACGGCCACTAGATGTCACTAAACCCAGAACACTGCTTCTACAAAGAAAGGAAACAGACTCGAGAAGGTATAAAAATCAGTTTAATAATAAAAAAAAGTGAAACTGGCTGTATGCTGACACGCTTCACTGTCGGCAAAACTAGATTTACAGCTTCTTTGGTGAATAAAAGACATTCCTTTAAACAGTAGCAGCAACACAGAAAAAATCAGGCACAATAAAACTTTTGTTTGGGTTCAAATAAATAAAAAAACAACTCTTATTCAGTGGATAGTGCACAGGGTTTATATTTTTCTTTTTAGAACTATAAATTTCTCAAAAATAGAATTTTAAGTAAATTTCTGTCACATTTTTAACGTCAAAAATGCTAACATTTTTATAAATTAACAGTAACAGTAAGGGTTAAATATCATTAAACTTAATGTGGTTTAATTTAAACATTAAAGTGCCTGTGACATGCTTCTTTAAATACAAAAAGTCAAAGAAAACATCTTTAAATTTAAGAAAGTTGGAATACACACGATTTTGTCACATAATTGGCATATTTTCTTTTGAACGTGACTCAGCCAAAGTGAAACAGGAAGTGACATCAAAGGGGAAGTCTTTAACAAAGAAAACTCTCTGTTTTTGTTTATTGAAACAATATTATTTGAACTCTGACTCTTCTTCATCTCTCTGATAGTGACTCAAAATAATCTTA
>JAUBOC010000028.1:2742002-2756184 GCA_032275365.1 Anablepsoides cearensis | reverse complement strand
GTTCTTGTTTAGTAAATCAGTCTCAAAACAAGATCAAAAAGACTTTTTGGCTGATATAAGGTTTTAAAACTTGTCTAGAAAGACAGTTTTTGCAGTGTAACACATTGATTTAATTTGCCTCCAACATTGCAGGACCTGCAGTGTGACTGTCCATACTTGCATTTAGATGATGATGCTCTAACCATGTATTATGCAGCTGTAGCTTAAACACTGGTAATTGATTACTATGAACAATAAAACTTTGGTAAATTAACAAACCTTAGCGGCATATTTATTTATTTATTTTTTCTTTAAAAGTAAAAGGTCAAAAATAACTTCTTCTAAAAGAAGTAGTTTTCTACAAGTTTTGCCTTAGTTTGTATTTTGATTTCATGGTTTTATAAAGAAGTCAGTACCTTAGAATCAAGCTGTGTAGTCAGTCTGGTTGAACAGTTTCCATCTGTATTAGAACATGGTTTTCTTTACAACCAGTGGATCTAGTCAGAAGGCGGTGGTTGGCAGCTGTAAATGAGATCCGTCTGCATCGGTCCGCCTCTGTTCTCAGCGTGACTGACACAAACTGCATCACAGAACGTTTCATCTGAGGTCTGAGAGGAGTTTTTGGAAACGCTGTGAAGGAACGAGTCTTCCCACATCATCATCTGAGCAGGTCTCCCCTGCCTCGCTGCAGGAGCGCGGTGCTCATTAAACGCAGAGTCAAACACAAAGATCGTG
Source organism: Anablepsoides cearensis (assembly GCA_032275365.1). NCBI lineage: Eukaryota > Metazoa > Chordata > Actinopteri > Cyprinodontiformes > Rivulidae > Anablepsoides > Anablepsoides cearensis. The sequence continues at coordinate 2,755,470 of JAUBOC010000028.1, read as the reverse complement.
TTCATGCATAAAAGATACGAGCGCCGATGTTTGGTAGCACATGAGAAAGGAACCGTGGCCTCTGGTTATAAAGTCAGATACTCAGGATGTCTGCTCCCTCTTTTAAAGTTTTAAAGCGGTAATGGATGCAGCTTTACTGGTACAGAAAATAACCATCATTCTCATTACCAATCCAAATGTTGCCATGTTTTAATTTTTTTCATCAAATCAGTCAAACCAAAGTGACCATCACTTTAACCTTGAGTGCAGTAAAGTGCTTTTCTTTGTTGTTTTTAGTCTAACAGACAAAAAAAAAGAACTTTATTGGCATATAAATGAATAAAATGATGACAAAATGAGCAACAAGCAGTTCAGTGTGCGATTATCATCTCTGCTGGTCTGCTGGAAGCACTCTGTGGTCAGTAGAAAGATTTGTCATTTAGCCAACGCCTCAGTATTGATCGTCTCCACCATAGCTCCATCCTGGCCCACCGGTCCCTCTGCGTGCCCTCCGAGCTGATCAATGTGTGCGTAGCTCCTTCAATGCATGGCAGCGATAATGAGGCCCCGGAGGATATCAGCGAACTGACAGATTAATCATTTGAACCCAGTGGATCCAGGCTGCGCTCAGAGGCAGCAGCACATGTCGGCTGTTCAGGTATTTCAGCTCACTGGATTCTGCTGTCAGTCTGAAGGGTGTCTGAGCTGAAGAGGGACGATGACACACTAAATGTGTGGTTTTAAAATGTTTGAGCAGAAGTTTGTCATCAGTTTGATGAAGAATGTATGAGCCCGAATGGTCGGTGTTTCTTCTCCTCACCTGGGTTGTGTTTTTTGTTTCCAGGGCTGCAGGATGTTCAGTTCCATGAAGGCCTTTGAGGGGCAGCAGTACTCCACCCTGAAGAGGCAGTGTCTGCAGAGTGGCCTCCTGTTTGAGGACCCCCGCTTCCCCACCACTGATGACTCTCTCTTTTACCAGGGAAACAGGATCGGACGTGTCATCTGGAAGAGACCTCGGGTAAGTTGGTTTGTTTGCTTTAGGAGTTCAGTTGAAACTTTTTAAAAGGGATTTTTGACCTTTTTTGATAAACATTACCTTCAACTATCAAAGCGAGACAAAAATACTGTAGGCTGTTTTGTTTTTATAAATAAAATGAATGTATTGTCACAAGGACATTATTTATGCCGCAGTGCATTCTGGGTAAAAGGCAAATACAGCTGCTCTGAAAATGAAGATTGAAGACCACAGAGCTGTTTCATGGAAGGCTGACCGCAGCTTTAGCCTTTTAGCTTTGTTGTTAGCTCCAGAGATGATAAATATGGCAGTAGCTCCCAAGCTAATATATATATTTATGGCGTTAGCTCATGAGCTTATAAATTTAGCGCTAGCCACTGAGCTAATATTTAAGCCGTTAGCTTTAAGAGCTAATGTGCTAAACATCATGTTTGATCATTTTAACCAATATATTTAGCAAAACATAGAAATTAATACAAAATATAACTTTATTGTGACAATGTAGCATTTTAGCCTTGACTTAGTCAACTGCATCTGATCATCATTATTCCCAGAATGCATTGTCAGTAAGAAAATTGCAACAGGCTTAAGTGAAAAATGTAATAAACTCAGACAATTTTTCAAGTTTTATTTGTCACAAACATCTTTTAGTAGAATAGAGAAATAACAGGTTACAGCCAACATGTGATACTATTTGGAGATCTAAACAAATACAGATTTGTCTGTTTGCACCTGTAGATGTCCCATGTTGTGACATTTATCATATTATCAAATATCAAACAAACCTGTGTATCTCTATGCTTCTGCTTTTAAACAGTGGGCTTCTCTACTGAAACTATAAATGTGCACAGGAAGTACATTCCACATATAAAAACATACCTAAATAATTTCATCTTATCTAAGCAGTTTCTGATAAATCCGAATGGACCAGAGCTTTTTAGCTTTGGTTCAGCTGTATGGATGTCTGTAAAACTAAAGCATTAGCCGAAACTAATCTATAAAGCAGGCGTATTGATCCCAAATGCAGAATTATTGCTTGCTGAAGCTTGTTTGTTTGTGCAAGCATTACAGCAGAAAGATGTGAAACATTTTTTTCAGTTGAAGAGGGTCTGTTTAATCCTAAACACAAAAAATTATCTCCCAACAAATCTGACATAATACATTTGAGTACAGTTTTATAAAAAAAAATCTCCGTCCTAAATCAAAAAGTGTTTTTTTTTTTTGTTTCTTTCTTTCAAAATCCTGAAAATGCGTCTGATATGAGTGCCTGCAGAGTTTGAGATTAATAACCCTACAGTATGACTAATCATTTATAGTTCCACACTAACATCAGCAGTAATCAGTGATTGCTCCGCTGCACTCCTCTCTCGTCTCCTTGTGTGGAAGTCTCCTCGTATAAGCCGGTGATGTATGATGTATTTGGGCTGCGGATGATTGGAGACGCAGGGCCTCAGGATTTACTCAGGCTACTGTTATCCCTCTCACCCAGCAGGCTGCGATTCTGGATGGTGTAACCTCCTTCTGCCCGTGTGCCACCGCAGTGACAGCCAGCGTGCATTGCCATGGAAACTGGGTCACGCAGATTACATGTTTTGGTCCGCGCCGATGCCAGTCATGCAGACGTAAAGCTGGAAGAAGAGAGGGCGAGCAGGAGGCGCATCCTCTTTCGTTTTCACCCAGGACGTGATTTGTGTCGTCATTTTTGTGTCAGGGAGGTTAGAAACCCTGAAGAAGACGATTTCAGATGATTTTATTTTGGGATTTGTTTAAAGACACACATGAACCCGGAGTTGCTGACTTTGCCTTCAGATCAACAATTAGTTATTTTTATTTTTGGAGAATAACAAACAATGAAAGTTTTTATTGATTTATTTGTGATTAACCTGTTTGGTTCTGGTGCAGCTTGTTAGTTTATTGTTCTCATGGTTGGAATTGGTTATCTTGGTTCACACATAAAAAATCTAATCCAGTTAACCTTGATAATTGAACCTAGGATTAAGTCTGATTTGGTCAAACTAAACTAATCCTTCAGATTCTTAATTTTGCTTCTTAAGCTGCATTTTGTTACTGGGATCATCCTGACATCATGAGCAGTTCCAGAGATGTGGCATGATTTGTTGGTCTGAATCCTATTTTTAGCATATTCTAATGAGGATTTCTTGACGTCATTTAAAAGAGGAAACCTTTTCTATTTGTGGTTATTTTATACATTAGCCTATATTTGAACAAACACATTAAAGTTCAACAGCTATCAAAGAAAATGCCTCGCTCAAGGCATTTTTTAATTATGTTTCCAAACTCTGTGAATAAACATTAATAATACTTGGAAGTTGACTGCATTTAAAAATAAAAGCATGGATGCTACAGATGTCACTGCTACTTAATTCAACAACAAAACAATCACAATCATCCGTTTTTGGTTCTGACCCTGTTGGGCTTCTGGATTCTGAGACAAGGTTGAGTAGAAAAAGTGTCTGTTCTGCAGAAAAGATGGAAACATCTTTATTGTCTGTAGAGTAGCTGGTATGCCCACTCACTGAGTGGGATACAACTGTAATATAAAAATCAGTCAGTGGTGTTTATGTAAGCTTAAAGTCTTCTCATGTGGACTGAGACCTGGTCTTTTCCAACAATCCAGAGGTGCATGAGTTGAAATCAGTTTTTTTTTTAAATAAGTTTGACAAACTTAAGTGTTAGAAAATAACTCAGACTAGTTACGATCTTTTAATCATTTAGATTTTCCTACATAGTAATCCATTTTTATGTTGCTGGACTTTGAAGTTAAATGACTGAAAGGACGTTTTGCATGGAAGAGACTTAGTTAAACGTTTTATTAATACACATAATATAACAGAAGGTTTTGCATATTGTTGCTACGTTTTTGACCATCCCACTAATGCCTTAAAGGAGACATATCCTGCTTTTAAATCTTTTTTTTTTACAAGGCAAGGCTTTGGTCTGAATTCCTCGTTAATGTAGCTCCACAAGCCCCGCCCCTTTTCTTCTGCATCTCAGACCAACTCATATTGGTGCTGCCTCTTTAAATACAAATGAGGCACTTCAAACCCCTCCCCCCTCCAGGTCTCACTCCTAATGATCATTGTCCACCCAGCTTCGCCATTTTCAAAGTTTGATTGCAGAGATATGCTTATATAGCAGCGCAAAAGCATTTTATTTACAAAAGAATTAAAATATGTCAACAAGGGAAGACTTGTCCATCTAGCCTTTTTGTCCAATAATAGAAAATAGAGAGGGTTGAAATATGACCCAAACAGAATATAAGGATATCTGTCCAGCACCAGGAGAGACTAAATAAACTTTTCTGAACTCCTGAGACACAACAAAATGCATTTAAGGGCTAAAAAAGTAGGTCTGACCCTTTTAAATTAGCAGCAGAAAGGTCTTCGTTAGTGTAGAAAACAGTAAATCATAGCAAACCTGTTGACCCTCAAAATGACATCATGAACCTGTAATCTAGAATAATATAGACTCTTTAACTTGCCGGTACCGAAGCAGTAAAACAATAAACACATCCTGAACTGGTTCTCTCTTCTCCCCAACGGGCACTGAAAGCTCATTTGTGATGCACTGTTTTATTCAGAGGAGAGTGCATGATAATGAAGTTAGACATTAAACTACTTAGGGGAAGAGTGGCTCTGAGAGAATAAAATGTTCAGAACCATTAAAATTTAATGAAGGTTCTGGCAAAAGTTCATGTTAAATACTGAACACTCGACATGCGGACCTGCTCTAAAGTGCATTTCTGAGCAGTTAAGGTTGAATATTCAGGTGCTTCAGACACTCGACGCTCACAATTAATCGGGTTTTAATATTTAGGATTTGTTGCTGTACTTAATATGAAAAATATTGTCGTGATTGTAAAGTGCTGACCTTTTAGACTGTTCAATATTTGTCATATTTCAGAACATAGATTTTATTCTTTTTTTTTTTTTTTTTATCAATTTTTGCTCTAACATGTACAGTAACACAAATATCAATAATTTAAAGTACTAGTTACTCAGGTTTTACACTAATAATCTAACTGTATTAATCATGAATTTAAGTATCTTTTATGTTTAAACACTGTAAAATAATGTAAACAAAAAATACAAATTAAAAACAGGTTTAAAAAAGATAATGTAAGTAAAATTTGTAGTAATAGTATGTAAAAATAAAGAGATTAAGAGAAAAAAACAAAATTTGTCAATACTAACAATATTTTCAGAGCAAATTAATTATTTTTGAAGTCTTAACATTTTAAAAATTTAAATATTTGTTGTCATTTTAGGTCAAAGTTCAAATGTTTTTTTTTTTATTTTGATTTTAAATTCTCAACTAGATTTAGGTCTGGACTGTTTGTTTATTGTTTAATAGGGTTTATGTGTTTTTTATAATAAAATTTTTAACTAATTTATCTGCAAATCTAGCCTTGTTTTGAGGTTATTTTAGGTTATATAAACACTAACCCACTGGTGGTGTATTGACACGCAAACACAATAATACAGTAGGGGTGTAAATCACCAGCTTTATCATGATACGATATTACATCGATATGTTTAGATGACGATTCGATATTTCTCGATATCATAAAGTCTGTCACGATACGATTTCGATTCAATTCAATTCACAAGTCTGCGATTGATGTAATGGGATATCATATGTCCATCTAACAATGTCTGTGTTAGATGGGCAGATGATATCTATTCTCATCAAGCATATGATGACGATATAGATCAATATTTTTATTTTGCCTCGATATAACTGAATCATGGACCATTCAAATCTATATCTCGATATAGATCGATGTATCGTTACACCCCTATTATACAGTTTAGCACATTTTAACTCTGTTTTGTATTGTTAATGAAATGTTTTCTTTTTTTCCACTCTTTTTTCTGTTGTGCTGTTTTTAAGGTATAATTTTTAATTTACATCCTGATATTTTGATATTTTACTTAGTATGTATGTATAAAAACACAAACTTCAAATGTATACTTCAAATACAAAAAGTCAAAGAAAACATCTTTATTTAAGAAATTTGGCATAGTTTATCCATTTTGTCACATAACTGCATATTTTCCTCTGACTTTGCTCAGCCAAAGTGAAACAGGAAGTGACATCAAAGGGGAACTCTATAAGAAAAACTCAACAATAATATTTGAACTCTAACTCATCATTTCTCTGATAATGACTCAAAATAATGTAAAGAAACATCAGATTCTCTAAGGTTTGAGTTGTCAGACACTGTAGCAATGCTTTGTTCACACACAGACATTCCCCTTTGACATCACTTCCTGTTATTTCATAAGTGAATATCTCAACAACCGTTCATCTCAGCAGCATTTAACTTTGTTCTGCAGTATGTTATCAATGTTATCTTTCCAAAAATGAATTCATATTTATGTTAAAACAAACTGTCACAGGTACTTAAAGACATTTTAAAGTGTATTTTGGGTTGATGCTGCCAAGACATTTGTTTGCATGTGTGGCCGATGATGGCCCCTGAGCCAAACTCACGGACGAGGCTGAGGAGGATATGAAGCGAGGTAAAAAGCCTTCACTAGCAGAGTATATGATTAGACTGCGCTCAGCTCAGCCACAATATTCACATTGCTTCAGTGTCTGCAGGGCTGATCGATACTCTATTACTCTTCCACCTGCACCAACCCGTGGACGGCAGGCCACCACAGGGAGCCCCCGCCGCTGCTCAGACTCCCAGCGATCAATGCTGCTGCGGACAGGGAGAAGAAACGTCGCTCGATAATTTAACTCAGACGTACAAGCACCTTGACAGAACAACAACCAAACATTGCTCCTCATTTTTTTATTTATTTGTTTATTTTAGTGACTGTATTAAACAGAGGGCTCATGAATGTAAGGTGAGAGGAGGATGCTTGTAGAGGCTTCAGGCCTCCAGGGAGCACTGCAGTGGCCCCTGCTTCTGATTAAAACTTTTGCTTTTGCAGCATTCGGCTTTGCAGAGTCAGCAAACGAGCGACCTTGGTCGTATCCTGCCTGCGTGTCTGTGAATATGTTGTTGTTGAGCCTTTGTGTGTCAACGCATGACGTGAAATCTGATATTCATGATTAACGCTTCAAACTAGGAATTAGGACTACAGGATATTGGGGAAAAATATGACATTAGGGTTTTCTCTAACCCTGCGTTATATATTGTAATACGAAAAAATACAGGAAATTTCAACAGATGACCTGAAAGAACTGAGTTTTCCTGTCAGGATATTTTTTGTCCACACCCTGGAGCAATCGTCTCACATGCTATCAACGGAACTGCAGGAAAGCTTGGTGTGTGTGTGTTCTTCATGCAGCTGTAAGCATCCAGCAGCTCTCTGAACGTGTCGTTAGCGGTAGCGAGGCTCGGTCTGTGCATGTTGTGGCAGAAAATGGACCTCATCAGAGAAGCAGCAGGAAATGTGACGCCGCGCTGCCACTCTCGTGTAGAAAGTTGTGAGTTTGATCCGAGGATGCAAACAGACAGATGGTCGTTCTCTGATTCATCAGCTGGCTTCAGTAATTTATGAACTTTTATCATTTCTCATGCGCACATTAAAGGCTACTGTCACACGGCAGGCAAATCAGAACAGCTGTGTTGCATTTTATCCTGCTTTTGTGTCACAGAGATGGAGATTTATGGATACCAGCATCACACCTCCAACACCTGAACAAATTTAACATTTTATTTAGATATTATCTTTTTTACAGTTTGGGTTTATCAGGTGGCCCCCTCTTCCTCTTAGTTTAATATATATATATATATTTTATCTGATCTGTGTAGTTAACAGTTAGTCATGTTCTGGTGGGATGCAGGAGCTGTGCGAGGACCCTCACCTGTTTGTCGACGGCATCAGTGCACACGATCTGCACCAGGGGCAGCTGGGTAACTGCTGGTTTGTTGCAGCGTGTTCCAGCCTGGCGTCCAGAGAGTCTCTGTGGCAGAAAGTGAGTATGTGGACTTGTCTTTTTTTTGTGTGTGTTTATTTAGATGAAAACTTTTTAAATTTACTATATTTTTAAGCAAATTCAGTCTGAATTGATTAAAATATTACTTATCTGATTAGCAGTGTTTATTTTAATAAGGCTAACTCTAGTTTTAATTCCACTTTCAGTGTGTGAGAAATTATTATTTTAAGGACATAAATACTACAGCCCTCATTACTGCACCACAGCTCCTTCCTGCTTCTCCCATCAGTCACTGAAGCCCGACGAGTGAAAACTAATGCCGAGTCTCAGAGGACGAGCTGGAAGCGCCGAGACTAAATGGATATCCGGTGGATGGGATTTTTATCGGGGTGTAACCTTCATCAGTGTTTACTCTGTTCCACTGTAAAAGAATGAATAGACACAGGAAGATGGATTGATAAACTCTTTGTTACACAGATGCTAACAGATTAGCATTAGCTTATTCTATCACTATCACACAGCTCAAAACATATTGTTTTAGCTCAAAGACATTTTAACACTTTAAACAGAATAAGTTTTCACTTTCTGTTAGCTTTGTAACAGAGTTAACTTTAAGCTAACTGTTGGAAATTTTGTTTTTGTTTGTTTGTGCAGTGATTGCAGCTGGCAGAAAGTTATGAGTGTATAGAACTGTTTTTTATCAAAATTATAACTCACAGCATCACACCTGTTAAAGCAGTGTTTTGCTGCTTTTCTCACAGCTAAAACATAGTTTGAATGTTTCTGAACATAGTCAACATTATTACTGTTATATCGACGACTGTGGTGGACTGGTTAGGGGAGCCGTCCGGTAACTGGAGGGCTGCCGGTTCGATCCCCCATTCCAGTTGTTGCAGTCACCCCTAATATATTGTAAATTAAGGCCAAGGTTGGAAAACCTTAAATGCCTCTACATACTCCCTTTGAACTGCTGAAATCTGCTCTCATTGTTGAAGTTTTATGATGAAAATTGCATCATTTTTGTTTGAGTCTTCCTGGAAGCAGATACTTGTAGTCGTGAACAAACATCAGCTGTTCAGCTTCAGATGGAACATGTGGAGGCCTTTACAGTATCACAAATTCACAATATTAAAAACATGACTTGATGTTATAAACCCATGTAATAGAGATTTTATTGTCGAATACTTTGTGAGTGGCAGACATTTTTCTTAGTTTCTTGTGTTTGTATGGCCACAAGAGTGAGACACAAACTCAATACACAAAAACTGTGAGAAAGATTGATTTAATTCAGGTTCATATAAATGAGCTTAGACACCGTGGCGACAAGAAACAAGTCACAGCAGTCAAATCCTCCTGACGTCGGAGCTGTTTTTTAATTTTTCTCACACTTTTCATTCAGTTGCTGCGTGTTGAAGTGAGCTTTAGGGAGGAAGAGGAGGATGGGAGCCGCTCTCTCCTTGTTTGTCAGGGTCATCGTGCAAGACTGTTCTCTCATCTGCTCACACACACACACACACACACACTGTCTCTGTGCATCGTCTCACGTGGGACTCAGCTCCTGCAAACCCTTCAGGGCAGGCTGTTTGTCAAACAGGAGGAGAAGCAGGAGAACAGTTTGGTTCAGCACTCAAGCCCGAAGAAAAAAAAAATCCATGCTCATATTTTAAATTAACAAAACTGCAAATGAATTTTTATTGGATTTAAAAAGAAGTACCCATATTTATTCTCAGCTTTAGAGTCTACAAAGATACACAGAAACAAATTTTGTGAACAGTTTTGCAGATGTCAGCTAACTTTTTAAAAACTTGAGATAATTTATACAAAAATAAGTTGCCTAAAAAAAGACCTTTTTTTAAAACCATGCAAGCACTTGAGTTTATTTTTGCTTCAGTTGTCCACTTTGAAGGTGATGGAGCAGTCGATCGTCTCGGGGCTGCAGCCGTCTGCAAACGCAAACAGGAAGTACATCACCTTCCTTACCTTCGCCAGCTCCGCTATCCTCTCACCGAATTCATCTGCGTCGGCTTCGTAGCACTGGATCGGCGCGTCCGGGGCATCCTTAGGCGCTCTCCAGAAAACGCCGGCGGGCTCCAGCAGCTGCCGCGTCATCAGGTTGGTGAGGTCCGGCGTCCAGAGCTGCGAGGTGGCCGTGACGGTGAGGCGTCCCGGCTGAGCCAGCCGCACCGTCCAGTGCGAGAACCTGAGGGACTGTTTGGAGAAATCCAGCCGGTAGACGGCCTCGTTGGCCCGCAGCAGGCGCTCGCCCTCCGACCGCTTCTGGCTGCGCTGCTGCAGGGACTGAACCCGCAGGCGCATCACCTCCGTCAGCTGCGTGTCCAGCCGGAAGGGCAGCTCAATCTTCTCAGACATGTTAGAACGGCTCTCAGCAGCTAAGAGGTCGTATTAAACCGTCAGCTCCGTCCAAGTTCTCCACACAAACTCCTAATCTCTGTTTCTGCAGACTCTCACAGTTTGCACCAGTTCCTGTCTGAGAGGCATTAAGAGCAGAGGGTGGGACTTAGGAAGACATACAGATGAGGCGAGAGAAAACAAGATCTAATTACATTTAGGAGCAGAGCTCCGGCTCGGCCCACAGGGAGCTGTGCTTAGTACTGTTTGTCACTTTGTTTTTGACTTTGTGTGCCTGGTTACCGTTCTTTAACTAACATTACACGGTACACCAAGTTCCGTCAAGCAAGCTTTGGATTGTCAACAGAAATATTTAGAGTACAGTCGTCCCATGTGGGGAAAAAACCCTCATTAGTTTGGAGCCTTTTTACTAACAGTTAAAGCCACGAGTTCCTGGTCACCTGCAGCTAAATTAACAGAGCGACACTCGGAACAGATGAACGCTAAGATAAACGAAGCGTTCCCGCCATCAGTGCAGAGAGACAAAGTCAGCAATAAAAAACAGACTGCAGGAAAGATGACCTACAGGATTACGGAGTGGTGCAGTGTTTTTTTTTTCAACAAGCTGTTGCTGCTTCACAGAGCTGGAGAGGCTGTGTCACCTCCCACAGAGAGGTTTGACAGGAAGCATAGTTCAGTCAGCACATCCTGACACTGGAGCACCGTCACTCCGTTCACACGTGGCGTCGCTCGTTGCATCGTTTGCAGCTTTTACCGTGGATATTCCTACTCGTGGAGGTTCCACCTGTGGTCTGTTAAATCCATGGTGGCATAAAACCTGTCGAGAAGGGGGTCTCTGCAGTCAATAAGTAGGAGTTTCTTATTTTATAACCAAGATGTGATTGGTCGGATTGGTGGTGGGCTTTGAAGAAGCTGTGGTGCAGCTGGAAGTAGCTTTGTTGAATTAACCAGGGAGCACCTATATTTTTTAATAAAGATATGAATATTAGTCATAACTTGAGACAGAAAGGTGCTAGCTGCATGGAATACATTCTGTTTACATGTTCACATCAATTTTTATTTAAGTCATTGTTCTGTTTTAAACTGTACATAGACCGTCAATAAATCAGATTATTTTACTATTACCTTTACCTCCTCTTTTAAGTTGCCCCACAAGACAAGTCAATCTGACCAATCATGGTTAGGGCAAACTCCGCCTACAGAACAACATGTACTGCAGAGACCCCTGGTCTGGAGCAGCTCTATGCGGTCAGCATGAATGTACACTGCAAAAACTGTCTTTCTAACCAAGTTTTAAAATCTTAGATCCAGCCAAAAGAAATCAATTTGATCTTGTTTTGAGACTGATTTACTAAAGAAGAATTGATTGTGTAAGAATATTAATCTTGTTTTCCGAATGTGTAAGTTTGTTTGTCTTGTTAGCCTGAAAATTTGACTCAAATTAAGTGAAAAATTTCTGCCAACTTTTACTTGGTAAGATTCTTGAAATACTTGATTTGACTTAATTTTTTCTTATTTCAAGAATCTTACCAAGTAAAATTTTCTTACTCCATTGGCAGAAATAGTTGACTTAATTTGAGTCAAATTTTCAAGCTAACAAGACAAATAATCTTACACATTTTGAAAACAAGATTAATATTCTTACAAAATCAGTTCTTGTTTAGTAAAATAGTCTCAAAACAAGATCAAATTGATTTTTTTTTTTTGGCTGAAATAGGTTTTAAAACGTGGTTAGACAGTATTTGCAGTGTAGCGACTGCGTTTTTTAGTACTGGGAATTAGAGCTGCACAATATTGGGGAAAAATTACATTTCGATATTTTTCTAAGCGTGCAATATAAAAAAATAACTTAAATAACAGTTTAAGTGCCTCTGTGTCTCTTAGTTTGTTTCCTTTAATGTTAGCATTCATGCTAACCTTTATTTTTGTAGCTCTTTTCCTCCAGTTCTCTATGTTTGTCTTCCTCCACAGCGGTTAGGTTAGATTATTGTCCCAGAAGTTTCACAATAAAATGCAAGTTTGAGCTTTTTTTTGACATGAATCAACCCGTCAAAATAAAAGCTCTAACATGCTGCAGTTTAGTGGTTTGGTCCTCAGATAACATATGAGTTTATTTTTCTTTGAATTATTATAAGAAACTTTAGTTTTTGTTAATAATTTTCTAAAAAAAAAAAAAGTCTGAGTTATTCACAGTAAAAAGAGAAACCTGAAACAAACACAAAATGCTGATTCATGTCCAATTACAGCTGGATTTATAACCGTGAGCCAAAGGTTTAAATTTATTACCCATCATTAAATGCTTCAGCAGACATGAGGGGACACGATCTCTCTCTCTGGAAGTCCACTCTGCCTCACTCAGAATCCAATAACGAGTTCGTCTCACCTGTCCCTCGTCTCTTTTCTTCGCTGCAGGTCATTCCGGACTGGAAGGAGCAGGAGTGGGACACAGAAAAACCTGACTCATACGCAGGGATCTTCCACTTCCGCTTCTGGCGCTTCGGCGAGTGGGTGGACGTGGTGATTGACGACCGGCTACCGACAGTGGACAACCAGCTCGTCTACTGCCACTCCAATGACAGCAACGAGTTCTGGAGTGCCCTGGTGGAGAAGGCCTACGCCAAGTTAGTTTCTGTGCCAGCAGATGTAAAGTCACAGATGGGTCTCATTTTAAGTTGCGCTTTTATAAAAAAGAAGCAGCATACAGACTCTCCTCTTCCTTCAGGGTTTACGGCTGCTACGAGGCTTTGGACGGAGGAAACACTGCTGATGCCCTGGTGGATTTTACGGGTGGGGTTTCTGAGCCAGTGGACCTGCTGGAAGGTCAGATGGCTACAGATGAGGCGGCCCGTAATCAGCTGTTCGAAAGAGTTCTCAAAGTCCACAACAGAGACGGCCTCATCAGCTGCTCCATCAGGGTGAGCTGCAAACAAAACAACACTCGGTACCTTGAGGTGGTGTCTAACTGATCTGCCATGGCTGGAAGCTCATCTGTGTCTCAAAACTGTGGGAAAATTACAAGAAAATGCATGATTCAAAAATGTTTTGACTTGCAAAATTAGATTTTTGGCATTGGTTTGTTCCCACCTCAGCAGCTGAAAGTAAAGCACAAAGGAGGAAGTTAAGAATGATGAAAGTCACAAGATGCCACTTGTACATTAAGCCTGCCAGCAATTTACCACTTTAGAA
>JAUBOC010000028.1:2728440-2741902 GCA_032275365.1 Anablepsoides cearensis | reverse complement strand
AAACAGCAAGTTTCTCAGTAGATCTGCACTTGAAAACACAGCCTAGGTGGAGTAGTCGAACACAGACTAACTGATCCTTTAACACAGAGCATCTTCAGAAGACAAGTTGATAAAATAAATTTAAAAAATCTGTATTGTTCGATACAAGGGTGTATTGAACCTAAAGCACTGTATTGAACGGTTTGATACGGGTACATGTATTGTTGCACCCCTAATATATATATATATTTTTATAAATAAATTTACCGTTTAGAAATGTGTTACATTTTTTATTTATTTTTAATTTATGTATATATATTCATATTTTATATATTTTTATATTTTTTTAAATAAAAAAAAATAATAATAATAAAAATAAATTTACCCCTTTAGAAAGTTGTTACATGAGAGAAAGAGCTAAAGATGTACTTCAAGCAAACAATCTGCAGGAAAGCACGCAGACAGGAAACTTAAATGTTAGGCTGCAAGAAGGTTTTTCTGCAATATTAGTCTCAAACAGCCATACTGTGTAATATTTTAATAAATTACATTTTGTTCTTAAAGTGACTGTAACATTTACATCATTCAAATACAAAAAAGTCAAAGGAAGCTTTTTATATTTAAGAAACTTGGCATAAAACAGATGATTTTACCCATTTTGTCACATTACTAGCATATTTGTTTTTGGAGGAAATCCTTGATCTTTGTTTTTTTAACAATATTATTTGAACACTGACCCTTCTTCATCTCCCCCATAGTGACTCAAAATAATCTAAAGAAATGTCAGATTCCTGTTGTTAGCTTTGTTCACATGCAGACATTCTCCTATGACCATCATTTCCTGTAGCTTCATATGCAAATATATCAACAACTCTTCATCTTAGTGGATAGCTGAAATTAAACACTCTGGATTTTTATTTAATTCCCTTTCACAAAACAGAGAAACCACACGGTTGTTTCTTTTTTGCGGTTTTGTTTTGAAACGGAACAACCAAAGAACAAACCATATACGGATTGGATACGTTGCTAAACTTTGATATTTACGCACACAGTAACTGTCTATTTCTGTTTTCTGTGTTAAATTCTCATTCGCCATTACTTTTTATGGCTCTGATGTATCGCAGAGTGGGGGATTCTGGGTAATTAACCAACATAGACAGGCCTGAGTTCAGTTCTCTAAAAGTCTAGCTTTTGTTTTCCAGGCGACCACGATAGAAGACATGGAGGCGCGGCTGGACTGCGGTCTGGTCAAAGGTCACGCCTACGCAGTGACGGACGTCCGGAAGGTTCGTCTGGGTCACGGACTGCTGGCCTTCTTCAAGTCAGAGAAGCTGCACATGATCCGCATGAGAAACCCCTGGGGAGAGAAGGAGTGGAGCGGCCCGTGGAGCGACAGGTAAACGCAGCGCTGCCACCTGCAGGCCGGGATGATCCACCACAGCTCTAATGAGGGGTCACGAAAACTCACCAAACCGTCTTCATCAATCATTTCTGATGCGACTGAATCGCCTCCGTGAGTCAGAGGAGCACAAACAAAACATCCACGCTGTAATAAGTGACCTTGTTGTGCACCGGTTTAAACCATTTTCACTAATTTAATTTAAAAAAACGTCAAAGTGAGCTGCTCCTCTGGGTCCTGTATATTTTGACACACCAATTTCTAAGAGACTGCATGTGATGAATGAGCAAACCCCAAATGACTGGATCAGCTCATACATAATACACACTTTGTAGGCAAGGAAGCAACACACTGAGAAATGCCATGTAGACAATGAAAAATGAAAATGCAATCAAGCTAATGGGCCTCGGAGTGAACAAGAGACTAAATTCAACCCTTTTAGAAGGTTGTTTACTTGTTTCTGGTTCCTTCCTGCATTTAGGGTCCGCTGCATGTCTCGCAGGAACTGATAACTGATATAAAAGGTCCTCCATCTACATCCCAGAAACAAACAGGGGAGGTGGTAAAGCCGGGTTATAATGGAGTCTGAATTATTGATGAGAGTGAACAAGACAGATGTCATTACGGAGACGTGAATCATCTCATTTACTAACTGTCACTGAATTATTTAGTCACGGTTTGATAAAACCTGTTGCTGTAAGTGCAGGCCGGCAGACCGTTGAGAAGCGGATGTTTGTTGGTGAATAATAAACGCAGAGACGAGCGGAGGAATACTCCATCTAGTAAACACTTATGGTTCCCCTGAGCAGTAAACACAGACAGACCTTGATGTTTGGCTATGATTTACACACAGGGCTTCAGAGTTTTCAAAGATTTAACTTGACCTTTTTGAAATTATACTCGAAATAAAGTAAGGAAAGTTCTGTTTGTGTTATTTTATTGTAACGATTCTTCTTAGCAATAAAACTTATACCTGTTAGCACCTGAAGCTTGTAAAAGCAAGTCAAATAATGTGGAAATCAATAACAGAACGTTTTCAATTCTGAATTCTAACCAAGATGTAAAATAAACCTTTGTTTTAAACATGATAAAATACATTTCTTGTATTAAAGTTAGACATGAGTATATCTAAAAATAGAATGTTTTAATGACCTTTTGTGGGTTTTTTCCTCTCTACAGTTCAGAGGAGTGGAACAAGGTGAGCAAGAGTGAAAGAGAGAAGCTGGGCGTCACGGTGCAGGACGACGGGGAGTTCTGGTGAGAAACAAACACTCAGACGGTTTAAATCTTTATTTGAAACCGATTGATCCAAACTAATATGATTACCTGAAGCAAAAACTGATGCTTCTACAACTTTCCATAACTGTAGAATACAATCTACTGGTTAGATTACAATTAGTTTTTTTTTTTTTGATAAATTCAAACACACATTAAACTGTACCAGATTTATCCACACAAGTTCAGTCTCATGAATTTGTGAAATCTTATCAGTTTCTTGGTCTTCTTTCAGTCAGATTCTGTCATCCGATCTGATTGCGGTCATTCAATACGATTGTCATTCCAGTAAATGTTTCTGTTGTTTCCCAGAAGCATCTGGAGTGTTTCTGATGGAAGCTGCATGAAGCAAATGATCCGTACAGGAAGTCTGAAATAGAGACTGTACAAAAGAATCCGTGTTGTATCAAGATATCTGGTCTATGAGTACTCTAACAAAGATGAGCGTTTATAAAAATCAGCAGCTGGGAATCCACCAGATGTTCTGACACGTTTGATTCTTACAAACACGAGGATATAATCATGAAAATCTGACTGCAGTAAGGCTGAAAACGATAAAAATTTAGTGGAAGGTGAAACAGAAATAATATTGGAAGAAGTATTTTTGCTTCAACCTACACAAACCACAGGAAACCCAAAGCGCTGTAGTACCCATAGTAAACGTATGGTGCTGCCATGAAAATACACAAAGAAACAAGAAACAAGGCGTGGAGCACAAGTTTAAAGTTTGGTGTCAAACGTAAACACAGGAAGATGGGGAGGCAATCAGTGGATGGTTCATTCTTTGTTTTTTGTTTTTTTGTTTCAAAATAAAACGAGAAAAACGAACAACTGAGTGGTTTTTCCTGTTTTGTTGTAAAACTAAATTTAAAAACGACAATAGCAAAATTGAAAAAAGGTAACATAATTTATTATAATTTTTTTTTTCGTTTTAATTATACAAAGACAAGCTATATATTTTGTTAGATCACCATTTGTTGCTTTCTGGCGGAACAGGAAATCCTATTCTTTGACGACTTCCTTCATTTCCTGTATCGCTACATAATAAAACAACAACCATATATTTTATTTTGGATTTAGCTAAGCAAAGCAAAAAAAAATTATTCGTTTGAATTTACATTTTTACATTTAGGTTTTGAAAATGGGGAAAAAAAAAAACAAGACGGTTGTTTTCTTTTTGCAATTTTATTTTGAAATACAAAAAAAAGAACCGTACACAGATTGGAGGTGCCATCAAGAAGCATTCAGTATTAAAACAATAAATAAATAGAAACCCTGCTGTTAAGAATTGATTACATTGAAACACCTGCTAACTTGTTAAATGAAGTTGTTCTGATTCTGGTTCCATCTTCTTTCATTTTTGCATCCATTCAGGATCTTCTCCTTCACTCACTATCCACTCTTTTCAGTCTTCTTCCTCCTTTTTGCTTTTTTGTTTTTTCCACCTGTCCTTCTGCAGGATGACGTTTGACGACTTCTGCCAGTACTTCACCGACCTCATCCTTTGCCGCCTCATCAACACCTCCTACTTGAGCATCCACAAGACCTGGGAGGAGGAGGTGATGAGGGGGTCCTGGGTTCACCGTCAGGATCCCCTTCGCAACCGATCAGGAGGCTGCATCAATCACAAAACCACCTTCCTGCAGAACCCTCAGGTCGGTCCTCGTGTTCTGGTTTTTAACGAGCGGTTAGTCGCCAGTGCTCAGGCGTTGTCTCCTTTCTGTTTTTGTTTTTTTCTCCAGTATGTGTTTGACGTGAAGAAGGTGGAGGATGAGGTGCTGATCTGCTTACAACAGAAAGAGAAAAGAGCCACTCCCCAGGAAGGAAAAGGGGAAAACCTCGCTATAGGCTTTGATATCCACCAGGTAGAAACACCTTACAAAAACATGATGGAGCAAGGAAAACCTGCCGCATATTTTCAATCCTGTTTCCATCCTTCAGGTCGAGCTGAATCGAAAGTATCGTATGCACACAGCCCAGCAGAAAGTAGCAGGTTCCATCTACATCAACTCACGCTGCGTCTTCCTCAGGAAGGAGCTGCAGGAGGGCCGTTACGTCATCATCCCGACAACCTTCGACCCTGGGCAGCAGGGCGAGTTTCTGCTCCGTGTCTTCACTGATGTGCCTTCAGACTGCAAGTAAATATGTGCTAAAGCCGCCGCGGGACCACCAGAAGCAGCGTTTCAGGTTGAGATGTCTGAGTTTTCTGTTCTCTGTGCTGACAGAGAGCTGACCCTGGACGAGCCTCCTCAGACATGTTGGACGGGGATGTGTGGCTACCCTCAGCTGGTCACTCAGGTCCATGTAATGAATGCTGAGGGGCTGCAGGGACAAGACTCCAATGGAGGTAAGATACCGCTCTGAAAAGCAGCCGTAGTCCTTAACTTTGATTTCATGTTTCTCCCAAAGACGTCTTAAAAACTCCTGTAAATCTCAGTGTTGGAACCACAGCACCACCTAGTGAATAAGATATGTATTTTAGTGCAGAGGTCCCAAACTTTTCTATATCATGGCCCCCAAACAGCCGGTGATCCCCCTGCAAACCCACAAACAATGCTACAATATATGTAAAGAGACATAAACTTTTATGAGTTGTTGTTGTTTTTTTTTACTTTTATGCATTATTCAGTAATTATTACGTGTTCCCACAGGAACAGGAAAACAAACTGTTGATGATAAAAACTGAACAAAACAACATCATCCTCGCTTAAAAACTGTGTACAGATCGTTCTTTGCTTCTATTTTTTTTTCTTTTCAAAATAATATATATATTTTTATTTTTGCTTTGTTGCCTAAATCCAAAATGAAATATATGGTTGTTTTAATTTGTAGCGATACAGGAAATGACAGAAGTCATTAAAAGAATAAGAGGTTATAGTGGTTGGAAGAAAATTGCTTAAAAACATAAATCATTTCTAAAGATATTAACAACGGCTGCACTCGAACCTTCTTCTGCATAACTTGCAATATTAAAGCAGTTTTGTTAATGGCATAAAAAAAAACTTTTTATCAGTTTTTCTCAGTGAAAATGTAACGCACCAGGACTTCAGGCCATGATGATTTCCAGTTCTGATAAAAAGTAACAAATGTTTTGATAATATAAATATAAAGATTTAACCAATAAATAAAAACAAGTATTTTTATTTTTTTTTTTGCTATTGTTGTTTTTTTTATTTAGTTTTAAAACAAAAAGCTGAAAAACCATCCGATTATTCGTTTTTCTCATTTTATTTTTAAACAAAAAAGAAACAAAGAACGAATCATACCTTTTTCATACATTTCTTAAGCTAAATATATATAAATTATGTTTAAAATAATGATTGAATAACAGATTTAATTTTATGGTAATAATTTTGTAAATGTCAAATATAATAATTCAATAGTGTGCAGGTTTTGTCTCTAACAGATTTGTTATCTTCTCTCTCTTGCAGCTGTTGATCCCTACGTGATAATTACCTGTGAAGGAGAGAGGGTTCGTTCACCTGTTCAGAAAGACACACGTTGCCCAAACTTTGACATCAAAGGCCTGTTTTACCGCAAAAAGCCCAAGGAAGCTATCCACATTGAAGTAAGCCACCGCCCTCACTCCACACCTCACAACCTGTCCTTCTTTAGGTCTAAGCTCTGTCCTCACTCTAATGTCCATGTCCTCTCTAACTCCAGTCATATGTCTCCTCTTTTTCTTTGTCTGGTCTCTCTAACTTCATGCCGTTCAACCTCTAATCCTCTAAATCTTTAATTTTATCCATACTTTTCCTGTTCTGTCTCTTATCTTTTGTCCACGTTGCCGTCTTCAAACCATACAACACAGCTGGTCCCACGAGTCTCTTGTAAACCTTTCATTTTCTTTGAGACAACTCACCAACTGGTTTAAATACTGGTCAGGATGTTATGTTTGAACATGATGGGCACCAACGTTTTGTTTTTAAACAGAACCACAGACTCTTTCAGCACTTCTCTCACTTCAACTCGTGTTTCTCACCTTCTCTTCCTCCATCCTCTCCCTCTGTGAGATGATGTAACATGAGAATGAGGTCACTAAGAAAATTTGCAGAACATCTGTAACCAATCAGCTGCAGCCGGAGCATCAGGCGGAATGTGCAGAGGGATTTGTGCCTGCTAATTTAATGTTGCATTTATCAAAGCTGTGAAATTATGTTATTAGTGAGGTGGTGAAAGAAGGCAGAGCCTCGGTATGGCTGGATTTTCCTCTTTACTTGTAGTTCAGGACATAAACAACTATTTTTTTTTCTCCAAACCTTTGTTAAACAAGATTGTATTGTTGTTTTCTTCCTTCTTGGCTTGAAAACTTTTTTTATACTCTGTATTTTGCTGTTTTACAACCTTCTGCCACGTTTAAATTTCTGTCTAGTTTCTCCTCCTGTTTTCCTCTCGCTCTTACTTTTTGTCTTTTTTTTTCCCTCTCTGTCCCGTTTTCCTCCTTTGCTGTTGATTTTCCGGCGAGCGGCGCTCAGCTCTACAACAAGAACATGATCGTGGACACCTTCCTGGGTCAGGTGATCTTGTTCAGCGAGCCCAACGAGCGTCAGGAGCAGCACACGCTTCACCTGCGCGACAAGGGCAACCGCCAGGACAATGACCTCCCGGGCATGCTCACTGTGCGCCTCTTCACCTCCACCACGCTCACCAACATCTGACCGGATCAACACAACGAGAAGTGACCAAGTTTGGTCCGCTGCTCATCTTCAGATAGTTTTTTTTTGGAGCTTGTCGTGTCCCGTTTTTTTAATTATTTTTGATATTTTTATCGTCGCTGCGTTTATAATTTGTTTTTGACTCCCTGACAGGAGTCATCTCTCATCCTTAAACATATTTCTGCTAAAATCAAACATTTTTAACCGTCTGCCTCAGAGATTTGTTCTGAAATGAGGCTTAATTTTTTTATTTAGTTGCCAGGATCTGCGTCGTCATCCAAGCTGATGTTTTGATCAGTTCCTTTTTTTTTTTTTTTTTAACGCAGACCCATACACGTAGACATGCACAGATAATACATATGCACACATCTCTGCACTCTCCTTGCATGTGCCAATTTTTCCAAGGGCTATGCATTGCCTTAAGGCTGAGTCAGTCTCTCCAGTTTGAGGAGAGACGAGGCGGGGAGTCATGTTACAAACTTATCAGCTGTTCTCAGCGTTAGCACAGCCTCTATTTTTATTTCTTAAAGTCTGCAACTTGTTTTTTGTGTCCGTCATCCACCTTCACTAATCCTCTGTTATACCTGTGGTTTAAACCCCGCCCCCCCTCCTTCCCAGACGCCTCATCCCTCTGTTGGCTTTTTTTTTTTTTTTAGTGTGAACTTTACAAACAAAAGCCAACAGCCTTGTTCTCCCTCTACCTGGAGCTTCTTATGTTTAATTTAGATTATTTTTGCATTGTGGTGTGTGCGCTCATGTGTGAAGTCCCGCCTCCTTCCCTCCATCACTTCAACCATCCTGACTCCAGAATTGCTCGCCGCCGGTTGCTATGGACGATCTCTAAACTGCATGGCTTTAAAAACAAACAAAAAAAAAAACTGTCTGCCTGTGCTGCACACCTCTCCAGTCGTAGCTTAGCAGCCGGCGCTTCTGTTAGTGCTACCCTCCCTCTTTGGATCACCTCCCCGCCCCCCCTACTTCAGAGAGATTCACTTCGACATGAATCAAGTGCTTTATGGGACCAAAGATGAGCCAGACCCTCTGTTCTGTTAGTTCTTGTTCAGAACGTCCCGGCCCGGCCCGGCCCGGCCCAGCCCAAGCCTAGCTACAAACCACCACCCCCTGTGCCACATCATCTCTTTACGGCAACACCACTGCCTGACGCTTCCTTTGACGAGAGTCTCGCGGGTCAACCCGGAAAACTCGCCTCACGTGATCTGAAAATTAAAAAAAAATAAAAAGACAGCATGTGTGTGTGAGAGAGAGAGATCGTGTGTGTGCTTGTTCCAGCTTTGCTTTGAATGAGGGCTTGTCCATTGAACTGAAGGAAAAAACAAGCTGTCGTTGGGAAGGCGTGAACAGAACGCGCCTCGCACTTTATTTAGTTTTAAGACCCTCGAAGAGAAACAACAGAGGAGGTTCAGTGAAGGAGATGTCCTGCCAAACAACCCGTGCCATCGTCTTGGTCTTGGCTTTGCCTCCACAGCAGGAACAGCAGCATGGATGAACTTCTGATTTTACAAGTTTTTTTTTTTTGCATATTAAACCACAAGTGGTACAAATCTATCTCTTATTAACCATGACAATTCTCCCATCATGTGACCACCCAGTCTAACCCTTTTCTACACTTTCAGTCTCTATTTGTTTTCTTGTTAGAATTAAAAATGTACTTTACTGTCATCATCGAGACGTTTCCTTTGAATGTAAGACGGTTCGTGGACTAGTCTCTCTGACCACCTATCAGATCAGTTCTCCTGGTTTCCTTTCAGCGCCTTTTATTTCTTTTGATTACTTGAACTGTCTGACATGGCATTTAACTGGTCACACAGATTTATGTACAGCATCCCTATAAATGTGTCGTGCATGAGTTACTTTCCGATATGTTCATGGCCTTGTATTGTACTGTTCAATTGTTACTATATATATTTATTCTTTCTATTCCAAACGTCTTGGAAATGCTAGTTTTGAGGAATCAGCATGTCGACGGTGCATCTCATTTCAGTCTGATCATATCAAACAGTTTGAAACAGTCGTCTTGTATTACAGTGATGCATTCATTATGCCTCTAGCATCTGTGAACATTAGCAGCAGTTGTTGAATACTATCTAGGTGCTACTTATCTCTGCTCTTTTTTATTTTTATCCAGTTTGACAGAAAGTGAGAGCTGATAATGAAAATCTGCAGTCTGTGTTTCAAACTGTAGTGCCAAGCTGTAAAAGATTTAAAGTATTGTTGGATTTTATTTATAGACATATGAGGGGAGGGAAAGAAAGGAGCCACATTCCCTTATAACGTACTGTTTAAGTGTCCTTGTGCAAGGCACTGGAGCCCAAACTGCAGTTAAATGACTCGGTGAAACTTCTGGGACATTAATGTCTTCTGGTTGAAACTGTGTTTTATTTTTTAAAATCAGCTGCAAATAACTAACAGAAAGATGGATGAAAGGTTAAATGTGAGAAACTAATTGTGCCAAAGGTGTTGTTGAGACGTGTCGGTCGTTAAGGAGCTTCATATAGAGTTAAAAAAACAGTTACTTATCTGAACCTGGAAGCCTTGAAACGTTTACCTTAAATGGTTAAAACCTCCTGGTCCCTCTCTGCTGTGCTTCAACCCTTCCAACAAAGTTCCTCTTATTTCTGGATGTGGGCGAAGAAAAAGTGTCTTTGATTGGATAATTTTTTAAAATATAGCCGAAATCTTATCTCAGATTGACACGACTTACATAAACGCCTCACAGAAGAAGCACCAGGAGGAACCAGATGTATTTTTTCACTTTTTTGTTTTTGAAAACAGTTTTATTTTTAACTCTGTTTTAAAACAACAAATTTTTAAATATGTAACAAGTCCTGCTCAATTTTTCCCAGTTTGTTTCATCTAAATATAAAAATCTTGCCTTCTGTTCTTTTAGATCATTGGACATTTTATTGGTCTTAAAACCATTTCAGTTTTAAATTGGATAAAAACGATTGGCTAGTTTGAGGATTATCAAAATGCCTTCAATTGCATTTAATTGCTGTTGTTTCATTTTTGGAAAAAGTAATGAGATTTAATTTTTAAAGTGTTCAGATTTCTAATGCAATATACCATATAAGAATTATACTTAGTACGTTGTTAATTAGCTCATATTTTACACATGTTATTACATGTTTAAGCAGTATTTGACAGTATTTCACCTTCCAACTATTACATAAATAGAGATCAAAACTGCAGTAAAAATGTGCTCAATTTATCTTTTGTGTCTACTTATCTTTGCAGAACATCTAATTAGAAAGCAAAGTACCAATTATTAAATTATGAATAATTAGCAAATTATGAAGGTACATTTTATTTTCTCTTCACCTGTTGCCAGTGTTTAACGGAGGTTTCTAAATCCGTTTCTGTCATCAACCACCTGTTCCTCTGATCATGTGTACGCTAACACAACCTGACGGCTCTGACAGCTGACAGAGGTGAAATGTGTCACTCAAAACGTTCTTATCCTAAGAGTTGGGACCCAAAATAGTGGACCGTCGAGCTCTTTGTGAAACGGGGTTTGAGATCCAGTGCCAAAAACGCAGATGAGTTGGTCGATGAAAGACTTTTGGTTTGACAAATGTTTCGCTCTCCACTGTGTCTTTTAATTTCATTAATGTGGGTGTGTTGTTACTCTTAATAATCGTTGCACATAGTGAACCTTTGCCAAAAGTGTTACGGCTTTCACTGTTAAACACACTTACACACACTTACACACACGTTTATACATAAACCCTCCAGCTAGTAACCTAACCAAGCTTGATTGGAGTGTCTGGACCTTGAGTGTGTATTATTTTTATTTTTTAGTAGTTGCTTTAAAGCTCAAACCTTCTGTACATATTTTCTGCATGGCCGGGCCAAAGCAGGTTCGAAGAATTCAAAGCTAATCTCCCAACAGCGTCGACTTTTATACGAATTTAAAAAATGACAGTGCATGCAGCAAAGAAAGAAAGAAAGAAAACAAACGCTTTTAGATCTGCTCAAAACCATTTCAAATCACAAAAAATACATTTGGTTTCACAAAAAAAGTTGTCCGATATAATCTGATGTTGCTACTCTGATAAACATACTGTGTAATAGGAGGCCTGTGTTGCACCTCTGCATGCATTAAAACTGTATCCAGTTTTCTATTTTTTGTACCCAGCAGTAACAGTATGTTTATGAAAGTTGCAGCAACTTATCAGTGGTGGGATCCTTGTTTTGAAGTATTGTATTCTGGACATTAACTTTTAAAAAGAAACAGGTTTTTTTATTCCCATGATGGTGTGTGGATTATTAGAGTCACAGATTTTGGTTAATCTTTTCACTGAATTTAAGAATTACCAGAGTCTTTGAAGCTTGAGTTGAACCTTTTTAGGTCACATTTAAAACCTGCTCAAAGTAAAGGGAAATCACTGATTTGACCTGTGTCTTTACAAACATTTTATAGCTTGAACACGGCAAGGTGAGTCCTTGTGATGGCGAGCCTATATATTCAATAAAAAGCTGATTTATTTATTTAAAAGCTGATTAAAGATTATTTAGAAAAACTTTTTCACATGCAAGACAAAACAAAGTGAAATATATCAAGATCTTTGATGCTTTTTTTTACAAACAAAAAGCTGAATCTGCAGGTTGGTTATCTTAATATAATTCAGTGAAAACATTAAGAACAGTCTGACAATTCCTACACATGATGGGAGCAGAAAAAAAGCAAATTGCCCACACTGATTGTCGGTTTTTAAGACTGTTTGGTTTAATGCGTCACATCTCAACAAACTGCGCTGATTTTTTTTAAAAAGCCACGTCAATTTGAACACAGCTGCACGCATTTTAAATAGATCCAGAGACAAAGCACCAAGTTTCTCAACAGATCGCATCACGTCGATTTAAATCCAATTTAAAACACGACGTTTTTCTATCCAAGATCGAGTCTTGTCTACTGAAGGAATGAGCTAATGATTCTTCTTGTATTTTTCTGCCAATGTTTATTAACTGGAGACTGGAATACCTACTGCATGGTGACTCTTCTAGGAGATACTACCGTATTTGTAACAAGTACCTTTTATCAGTATTTTATAAGCTTGTTAATTTTATATATATCTTGCGTTCCCAACTGGTATGTTTACTGATAGCTAGGTATCAGAGAGCCGTGCTGTATGTTCTGTACTGTGTGCTTGTCAGTGTGTTCTTTTCAGTGTGAAGCTTTACTTCTTTATTTTTTATTTATTTAATTATTTATTTATTTTAATCTTTTTTTTACTGCGCGTTAGTTGAGTTTTGGTTCTCGGTTACACTGTGGTTATTTTATAGCTCCAATCTGAAACTATTCTTTTTCTTTTGTATTTAATGTCAACTTGTGGCATGACTTTGAAATAAAAGAGGAAAAATATTATCTGGGTTTGTCGTCATTGTGTGTGAAATCCCATCTCCTGATATTTATCCACTTTTTTCTGGTCATGATCCAGACCTCGGACCAGTAAATGACGAGTTTCATCTTTTGACTCGTTCTTCACCACGACCAACCGAAGTGACAGTCGCATTACTGCTCTGTCCTACCATCCTGCCTGCCTTAAACCACATAGCAGACAGGTGTGGGCCAGATCTGGCAATAATGGCACCATTTTTATTATTATTTTTTTTATGGCATGTTGCAACTGGTCCGTTTGTGGTTTGGTTTAAGTGGTTCTGGTCCATGCATGGACCACCTCTAACAAACTGCATCCGGGCTACCAAAGGAGCGTCAGTCTTTGTTTTGTCTGGGCCAAGTATTGATGCATAGTGTGGGCCAGAACTGGGCCATGGGAGGGAGTGTTTTATTTTTTATATACATTTTTATATACATTAGTAATGGAGCTAATGTGGCTTAGTTGGAGGGTGTACCATTTAAATTCTTAAACATGGAGTCCCAACATGGAGTCTATTTCTATTCAAAGAACCACATTGAAGTCACAATTTGATTTATTTAGTTTTCTGAAAAAAAAAAACAGACGTGAAAAGAGGAATAAACATGGTGAATTACATTATTTTGAAGTATGGTTATGGTAAGAGGGGATGGATATGAACTCCATGTGAGCGGAGGCCTCCTAAGTGGGCCTATTGCTCTCCCCAAAAAAACACTGGTCTTCAATCAAACCTTCTGGTCCCTCGGATGAAGGACACA
>JAUBOC010000028.1:2710195-2721319 GCA_032275365.1 Anablepsoides cearensis | reverse complement strand
TGAAATGAACATGTTTTGTATAGCCCACAGATGTGTCCTTACTTGTTCTAGGACCCCCATAATAGGAGACCTTTAAACACAAAGATGTTTCTTTTTTGACTTTTTGTATTTGAAGGATATTCATGTAACGACATTTTAACCCACTACCAAACATACAAAACAAATAACTGAACAGTAATAAACAAAGACATGCATCAGCTCATAAAAATAAGAACAGAAAATGAAAAAAATTCATGAATCAGAAATGTTAAATGACCTCCAGCTAACCCATATTTATGTGTATTTTTATTTTTCCAGCACTTTCACTCACTAATTTCTGATGTTCTGGAATCGACTGGAAACTGAACCATGGTCATTCTGCAGCAGGTAGGTCCTGTTGAGTGGAAATCACTTCTAATGATTCAGCATTTTTTTTTTCTAAATGTTCAAACTTATTTGGCTTAAACAAACTGCTCAGTTCTTGTCATTATGTTTACTTGCCATGCTTTGTATTCAACACTAAACACAATAATTTAAAATAGCTCACGAGTTTAGACAGAAAAAAAAAATTTGTCTTGATTTAGTCTTTTCAACAAGCTGAAGGATTTTAGCAGAGTTTAACACAGTGGCTGATTACTTAACTAATCCTAGTTATAAAAGTCTTTTATATAGAATCAAATAAATAAAAATTTAAAACGGGAGCAGAATCGTCCTAAACTACAGAACACACTAAAAGGTTTAATTGACATTTTATTTTATTTTTTGTGCTTAATGTATATGCAACCAGTTAAATATTTCAGACTTTATTTTATTTTATTCTGTTTGTTGGGTTGTAGCTATTGGCTCTGGATATTTCCTGGAGGCTAGTTTCTAGTTTGTGGATTTGTTTCACGGGAACTAAAGAAAGTTTCCAAAGCAACAAACGGTTAAATTTAATGTTATCTTGTTTATTATAAAGATGCTTTTTTTCACTGAAGACCGAATCTCATTTCTTGTGTTTCTTAAACAGTAATAAACTATGTACTTGTACTTCCTTTTTTGGTTTTAGTGGTGAAGATTTATGAATCTTATCTTTCAGTTTTAAGTTTCTTTCATCTGAACGTATGAATTAACTTTATTCATTTATTTATTGTTGATGTTTTTGTTCTGGTCGTTGACTCAAAGGATGAGTTTCATTTTAACGCTGGTTTAAAAACCTTCTGTTTTCTGGTTTATGTTTTTAAGTGTATTTTATTGATTTAAAAGTGGACCTGAATATATCTAGACCACAATTCATCACAAAATACTGACTTAGAGCGTTGGCATCTGTAAACATGTCTGTGTCTCGATCATCACCAGTAATGATCAGATTCTGGCTCAGAATGAAGATTTAAAGTGTGCAAGGTGAATAGTGTTAAAAATGCTGATCATTAAGGTTTTTTCTTGAACATTTTAGGCATTTAGAGATAATTTAATCTTCCACTTAAATATAGAAAGTTACAGTAGGTTTTTTTTTTTTGCTGAACATTTATTAATCTCTACATCAACCTTGTCATCACCGCTGTTCATGAAAAGGTTCCTTTAAAACCCAGATTAGCAGAAGGTGATTAGAATATCAGCTAAAGATAAGAGATAAATGAGATTATGACGACAGCTAAATTAATTTAGAAGTTTTGTGACTTTCTGTTTTTGTTTGACGTCTTTGGAAACTTTCAAACTAGATGAGTTTTTTTTAATGTAAAAACATTAAAGTTTCAGCTGTGAATCCAGATGAACAAAATAAATCTGAAGCTGAAATAACTCAATTTTAAGGTCACAGTCTAGACCGTAGAGCCAAAATTTTTTCCAGCAGTTTAGACGTTTCAACCGGTCGACACCAGCTGTTGTCTCTAAAAACTAGTGAAAAAGTTTGACCCAGACTAAAACATTCAGTGATTAATTGAATTACCTTGGTTCCTACCTCCAAAATAAGAGTTTTATCTTTGCGTTTTGTCGTAAAATATGTTGAAAATTATGTTTTGTGGTATTTGTAATGTCCTAAAATTTCTGCAGGGCA
The DNA here is from genome assembly GCA_032275365.1 of Anablepsoides cearensis. Taxonomy (NCBI): domain Eukaryota; kingdom Metazoa; phylum Chordata; class Actinopteri; order Cyprinodontiformes; family Rivulidae; genus Anablepsoides; species Anablepsoides cearensis. Next base: position 2,719,305 of record JAUBOC010000028.1, on the reverse strand, counting down.
GATTTTTTTCACCTTTGAAGATGTTTGAATTTTTTTTAGTTCTAAAATCTTGAACTTAAATATTTGCTTCCTAAATGATTCACTTTTGGCGCTTTAACATTTGTTATGATGTAATTTAAAAGTTAAAATATTTTCAAATACATGGAAGCCAAAGAGATGTTACAGATGAGGAAAAAGTTTTACAAAATATTTTACTAAATTGTTGTGAAGGAGTTAAGATTTTAAAATACAAATACATAATATTGGAGTTCAGGAAAATACTTTTTTATTGTTGTTATTATTAATCCTAATTCTAACCTAAAATTTTATATTGAACAGCTTAAAAAATTTGGAAAGTCTGACTTTTGCGTTTATATTTTTCATGACTTTCTGGTCTAATTATTTGCTGTTTTCCAGCGCAGACACAAATATATCCAAACCAAATATGGGACACTTTTTTTATTTTTAGGATGAGTTTTACCAACTAATCTCAAACTGATCTGTCTTTAATTGTTTCTAATTACAGATGTTAAATAAGACCACAGTAAACATCAGCCTGTTTTCTCGTTATATTAATTGTATAAGATATAGTTAACATTTAGCTCAAAGTTTAGGAATATATTCAAAGTTATAATGTTTTAAACTTCTTTTAGTTCTATTATATTTTTAAAAAGTTTGCTCAACTTTATTGCCAAAACACTAACGTATAACAAAGATAAGTTTTTATATTTTAAATGTTATTTAATATGTGTAAAGTCTCTGTTACATACTCTGCCTATGTTATGTCACGGACACTTTAGTCTGATATTTTTCTGTTTAAAACCTGTTTTTTTTTTTTTTTGAGAAAATCCTTCCATTCAGTCAGCTGCCAGGAGAAAAGTAGGTAACTCCTGGATCTGTGCTGTAACTCTGTTACCTCCTGGTTATTCAACATGTTAGGCCTCCTCCTCCATGGAGGAAACTGGAGAGGAACCAAGGATGTTAAAATTTCTTTCTTTTTTTAATTCTCACTTGTAAATTAGTTGTAAAAATTGATGGTTCTTTTTTTAGGGGGACTATGTGTGGTTGGACCTTAAGACGGGACGAGAGTTTGACGTCCCGGTTGGAGCCGTGGTGAAACTCTGCGACTCCGGACAGATCCACGTTCTGGATGATGAAGGCCAGGTAAGTCGTCAGTTAGTTTCAGTTTGCTTGGAAAGCAGAATAAAATGAGAAATTTCCACTCATGGAAACTAAACTGTGAAGTCCAAATTGAAGGAAAAAAAATCATTTTTTGACTGAAAAGACAGAGGTTTAGATCTACTTCCTGTTTCTTCCCTCTGACAGGAACACTGGATTTCCCCTCAGAATGCCACCAACATCAAACCCATGCACCCGACCTCCGTCCACGGAGTGGAGGACATGATCCGACTGGGCGATCTGAATGAAGCCGGGATCCTCCGCAACCTGCTGATCCGCTACAACGAGCACGTCATATATGTTAGCGACACGCGTCAGACCCCCGCCGCTCCCATCAGAACACAGAACAGAGACATGAAATCAACTCGCGGTGTGTTTTTGTTTAATTCGTGTTTATTTGTTTCTGGTTTCCCACAGACGTACACAGGTTCCATCCTCGTCGCTGTCAATCCGTATCAACTGCTGCCCATTTACACTCCGGACCAGATCCGCCTCTACACCAACAGGAAGATCGGAGAGATGGCGCCGCACATCTTCGCCATCGCTGACAACTGTTACTTCAACATGAAGCGGAACAACAAAGACCAGTGCTGCATCATCAGGTCTTTAGACCTGCTGTTTCTTTATCAGAGAACACGTTGGAGGTGGTGTGAGGGGAAATAAAAACAGTTTTCTCTGTGTGGCAGCGGTGAATCTGGAGCTGGGAAGACCGAGAGCACCAAGTTGATCCTGCAGTTCCTGGCAGCCATCAGCGGGCAGCACTCCTGGATCGAGCAGCAGGTCCTGGAGGCCACGCCCATCCTCGAAGGTCAACATATGTCTGCACTTTTCTCCTGTCTTAGTTTGTTTTCTTTTCTTTTTTTAATTATTCATGTTTGGATTCACTAAAAACAAGTCCTTTTAAAAAAGTTAATCAATTACTAAATGTTAAGGGTGCAGAAAGAAGGAAAAGAACTTATATCTGTCAAGGTCAAATAAGAACTTAAACTTACTTTTACAGTTTTAAATTGATTTGAACACAGTTATTTATTGGTTCATTTTAATTTTTTTTCTTATCAGCTTTTGGCAACGCCAAAACGATTCGAAATGACAACTCCAGTCGCTTTGGGAAGTACATCGATATTCACTTCAACAAACGAGGAGCCATCGAGGGAGCCAAGATTGAGCAGTACCTGCTGGAGAAGTCCCGAGTCTGTCGACAGGTGAGACGCCAGGCGATCCCACCGCTCCCATCAGCAACTCTTTACAGCAAATGTTCTTTTTAGATTTTTGACCTACAAAGTGTAATGAGTGTTACCTTAACTGCAGATTTTATAGTAATTTACATGTAAACAAGTTCAGTAAGCCTTGGTTATTGTCATTAAAAATATTAAAATATTAATTTTGTCACACTAAAAGGAACTGTAGATGAAGTTCTAATTGTCTTTTTAAAATTTGAATGATTTTAGACCATTATTGGACAGTATTGAGTCTAAATAAAAGTTTTCTTTTAAATCATATAATCTTTGACACGATGACACACAACAGTTGATGTGCTTGTCTGTCCTGCAGGCTCCTGATGAGAGGAACTACCACATTTTCTACTGTATGTTGAAGGGCATGGGACCAGAGATGAAAGCTAAACTGGGTCTGGGTCTGGCCTCAGACTACTCCTACCTCACCATGGTGAGACTACAGCTGGAAGCTTTCTCCTTATAAACAGCTGCATTTAGCAGACCTGAAAGAAAACTGCAGTGGAGTTTTTAGACTCATCAGAAAGGCTCTAAAACCCTGATTTTGTTGTTTTCTCGCATGCTTCAGGGTAACTGCACAGAATGCGACGGGCGTGACGACCTCAGCGATTACTCCAGCATCCTGTCGGCCATGAAGGTCCTCATGTTCACCGAGACAGAGAACTGTGAGATCTCCAAGCTGCTGGCTTCCATCCTGCACATGGGCAACCTGAGGTTTGAAGGTGTGTAAATAAAATCCCTGCATCTGTCGCTGAAGATCTGAGGTTTTTAAACCACCTTTAATGTCGATGTTTCCTGCAGCGCGGACGTACGACAACCTGGATGCCTGTGTGGTTGTGAGGTCTCCTGATCTGGTGACCGCTGCTTCCCTCATGGAGGTGTGTGAATGCTGTTATCTACAGTAAAGAGCTGCACTTGTTTTGTTTATTTGATGTAAATAAACAAATAGTCCAGGTTTGATTTGTAAGATAATTTTAGAGCACAGAGTAACTAATTTAGTCAAAAACATGCAAGTACAATTGTCATCTATCAATCGTCATATTAATCATTTTTGACTAAAGGAAATTTGTGTCGCAGGTGGAGCCTAAAGACGTGATGGTGTGTCTGACCACACGGACCCTCATCACACGAGGAGAAAGCGTCACCACGCCTCTGAGCGTGGACCAAGGCCTGGATGTCAGAGACGCCTTCGTTAAGGTAACCATCACTTCATAAAAACACAAGACAATCACAGAAATCTATTCAATTCTGCCTCAACTGAATAACTTCTCAAATATGTCAGAACGTTGAAAAGCTTCCTTTATTTGTTCTGTGATTTGGATATTTTGTGTTGGTTTTTTTCTTTGATTGAAACTGAATTAACAAAGTTGATTTACTTGTTGTATTTTATGTTTCAGGGGATCTACGGGAGGCTGTTTGTCTGGATAGTGGATAAAATCAACGCTGCCATTTATCGACCTCCGTCTTGTGAGAGCAGCATCATAAGAAGATCCATTGGGCTTCTGGACATTTTTGGTTTTGAGAACTTTATCGTCAACAGGTGATAAAATAAAAAAAATGTCCTACAGATGCGTGAAGCGTTTCTCAGGAAGCGTCCGCTGATCCAACATTGTGTCTTTCGTCGTAGTTTCGAGCAGCTCTGCATCAACTTCGCCAATGAGAACCTGCAGCAGTTTTTCGTTCGCCACGTCTTCAAGCTGGAGCAGGAGGAGTACAACCTGGAGGACATCAGCTGGCAGCACATCGAGTTCACCGACAACCAGGAAGCGCTGGACATGATCGCCAACAAACCCATGAACATCATCTCGCTCATCGACGAAGAGAGCAAGTTTCCTAAGGTGCATCACTAGAAACCGCCATTCCAGAGCAGCTCTAGATGAGATACACAACTTCTCTATCTTGTTTTTTTTTATACCAGGGGACGGATGCTACGATGCTGTATAAACTCAACTCTCAGCATAAACTCAACTCCAACTACAGTCCTCCTAAAAACAGCTATGAAACCCAGTTTGGAATCCAACACTTTGCTGGAATGGTGCATTATGAGTCCAGAGGTACGTTTCTCCTCAAGTAGCCTCCTGTTTTTATCTTCTTCTCTCAATTTGGGCTTTATGCTCATAACTGATGTTTTTTATAGTTATTTTAGTCGAAGAATATGATTTTTCAAAATAAGTATCTTCTTTCTTCTCTTTGTCTTTTTCCTGGCTGCTGCATCTCAGAACATGTCCAAACCGTCTCAGTCTGTCCTCTATAGCTTTATCTCCCAGTCCTTCAACCTTTGCTCCACATTCCTCCCAAAGAGAACCTGAACATCTTCAGTTCTGACTCTTCCAGTTCTGTCTCCTGTCTTTAATCTGCTGAAAAGAGGGATCCAGAATTTAAATTCAAACAGTATTTTTCTCTCTGTTCTCTCAGGGTTTCTGGAGAAGAACAGAGACAGCCTCCACACAGACATCATCCAGCTCGTCCACTCGTCCAAGAACAAGTTCATCAAGCAGATCTTCCAGGCCGACGTGGCCATGGTAAGACCAACAGTTAGGTCTTTCTTCTCTCTTCTGCTGTTTGAGGTCTTCCTGTTATAATTTCCCTCCTGTGCTGTTTTCTTCTGTTCTTTATTTGTATTTTTTTCCTATTTCCACCTTTTAACGTCAGTTTCTGTGTGGCTATCAGCAGCTCGGCGCCCCCTCTGCCAAGGTAAAAATCAACATCCTGTGGTTGTTTAACCGTACCCAAACTTCAACAACTAGTAGCTTTTCTCTGCGTTTCACATTTTATTCCACAGAGTTAATATAAAGAACGATTCCATGAGCTTAATAAGCTGTGAGGTTCAGAGAAATGACAGAAAAGCTGCTTTAAAACTATTGAACAGATGAGTTTTATCTTGTACCCTGTTTTGTCTGTGTAGTAGTAAATCCTGCGTTGTACTGTGTACCTGAGCAGATTTATTTAAGTGTTTGTAATCAACGCTGTCTTTCATGTAATAAGAGAAATAATCAGGTTATAATTAAATATGGTCAGAAGGCAGATTTACAAACCTGAATCCTAGTTTTTCACACAAAATTATAATTTATTGTTATTAATTGCTGTTTGTGTGCTGAATTCTTTGTAATAAATGTTTTTTTTTTTTGGACTAAATGTTGGATTATAAGGTAGTGATCAGGGCTGCACGATATTGGGGAAAAACTGACGTGATTTTTTTTCTGACCCCGTGATAAATATAAAAACCTGCACTGATCTTACCTCTTTTTTGTGTGCTACGAGTATCTTTTTGTCTGCTTTTATTGTGGTGGGACCTTCTATTATGATTGTGAAGCTAAGGCGTTGTCTCTGTCAAAATTAGTTTCAATTTTCATCAGGCTTTTATTAGCATTCATGCTAAACTGTATTTTACCTCTTTTTCCTCCTCGTTTTTGTCAACATCCTCGTCATCCTCTTCCACAGCTGGAGAATTCACTGACAACAGTTCTCTGAAAAAACGCTGCCGTTATTGTTCCAGAAGTTTAATTTAGCTTAACGCATGCGCCGTCAAAATAAAAGCCATTTAATGACTTGATTTAATTTGCCTGACTATCGCGTACATCGGGATGCCGGTGCTCAGACGACGTATGGTGCAGCTCTAGTAGGGGTGTACTGAACGTATAAAAGTTCACGCTCTCTTTTTCTTGTTTTTATTTCAGGGCGTGGAGACGAGGAAGCGTTCTCCCACCCTGAGCAGCCAGTTCAAACGTTCCCTGGAGATGCTGATGAGGACGCTCAGCGTGTGTCAGCCCTTCTTCGTTCGCTGCATAAAACCTAACGAGTTGAAAAAACCCATGGTGAGTCTGCAGCTGAAGCCTGCTGGATGTGAACACAAACATTTTTAATCATAGATCCAGCTGCAGAAAGAAGTAACTTATGCAGGAGAGATGCTAAACAAACTTCTCTGCTGGCGTGTTTGTAGCTTAAGAGTTGAGATGAGTCTGATGTTTGTGTTTCTCTCAGCTGTTTGACAGAGAGCTGTGCATTCGTCAGCTGCGTTACTCAGGCATGATGGAGACCATCCGCATTAGGAGAGCAGGTTATCCCATCAGACACAGCTTTGCTGAATTCGTGGATCGTTATCGAGTCCTGATGCCTGGCATCAAACCTGCTCACATACAGGTCAGCAGCTCCGTTTAGTGCTCTGTCAAAGTGTTCTTGTCCTTTTGTTTCAGAAATTATTACATTTTTTGACACCTTTACTTTTACTACACCTTTATTTTAGGTTGCACTGGACTTTTTCACTGTTCGTTATTTTGACTGACAGGGTTAAAAACACCCTGTCGTCTTTATTTTTTACTGATAATAATTAAACATTTAATAGCTTTTATTTTCATTTGTTTTAAATGAAATGTTTAGCCAGAAAAACTCCCACCAGACACAAAAATGCTATATTGCACCTGATATCGTCATCGAAATATTTTCTAATCCAGTGCAGCTCTTCTGCCACACTCATTTTCCACCTTTTTTCCAACACCATCGTTGTTATTGGTCTTTTTGAAGAAACTTCAGATGGCGTGATGTTTTTCCATGTGAAGCCAACGAGGTCGTTCATGAAGTGAGAAAACGACTAACTGATACGCTAACTCACCACCAAGTGGTCAAAATTTCAAAATGCCGGATGACCTTCAGATTTTTTGTCATTGTTTAAAAAAAAGGGTTAAATATTCAGTCAAAAAGACTCCTGACATCAGTGTAACGTAACGTCTTTATTGTCCTGAGTCGTCCCTTTGATGTTTTTATCTTTGGTTCAGGCGGACCTGAGGGGCACCTGTAAGCAGATCGTCTCGGCCCGGCTCGATAAATACGAAGACTGGCAGATTGGAAAAACTAAGATTTTCCTAAAGGTTTGTATTTGTGGAGGCTAACTAGCCCCAAACTGATTGACTCTCTTAATGAGGGAGAAGAAAAGCTCATTTCCTCCTCTGTGTTGTCAGGATCACCACGACATGCAGCTGGAGATCGAGCGGGACGAGGCCATCACTGATAAAGTCATCCTCATCCAGAAGGCCGTGCGAGGACTGAAAGCAAGGCAAGAGCTCATTCCTCAAAAAAGATTTTTTACTTAATTTCTGATTTTTCTCAGTTGAGTCAAAGGAAATATTAAAGATTTATTTCTGAATGTTATTGAAAGCAGAGAGTTTGTCCTCTCTGGACTTTTAAGTTTGAGGCAAAGTAAATTCATTACAACACTTGTTAATTCTGCTCAGCATCTTTTTATTTCAGAGTGAATCCAAGTCTTTTTTTAAATACATATTATTGTTTTAAAATAAATATAATGAAGTTTTTATATTCATAGTTTGAAATCTAATTTTTCTTTTTCAGGACAAACTTCCTCAGAATGAGAAGAGCTGTGATTTTTATCCAGAAGTTCTGGAGGGGTTACCGAAACCGGAAGAATTACCAAATTGTGAGTCGTATATATTTATAGAGTTATCTCCACATATTAAAAGTCTCAACTTCTCAAACTCCTGTTATTTTTACTTGTCATGAAAGATATAAGTTTATAAAAATTGTGTTTTAAATTAAACTTGACCAACAACAGTAACAGTTTGAAACCATTGTTCTCCTTCAGATGAGGTCCGGTTTCATTCGCCTGCAGGCGGTCTGCAGGTCCAGGAAGTTCTACCGGAGCTACCGGGTCACCCGCCACCGCATTACCCTGATCCAAGCCCGCTGCCGGGGCTTCCTGCTCCGGCAGACGTTCTGCCGCCGCCTGCGAGCCGTGTTGACCATCCAGGCCTACACCAGAGGCATGATAGCCAGGCGCCTCTGCCAGCGGCTCAGGGCTGAGGTAAATGGTTATTATGTTTATTATTGTTTCTTATTCCTGCTTGTCGACACTCTTGAGAGAGAGGGCTACTGGTTCTGAGGGGAAATTAAACAACAAAGACGTGAAAACTATAAAACATTTGGTTTAATGGAAGGAAACTCATGTTTTATTCATTTGTTAACGTTGTGCCTTAATTAGACGCAACTTTGAGGTTAATTAAAAACGTCCTGCTGCCAATCTTTTATTTTGAAAGGAACTTTTCAGAAATGTTATTAACAAACAGTTTAGTATATTAGCAGTGGTGGCTTGTGGTCATATTTATAGTGTGGGCTAACATATATTTAATATAATACAACACTGCAGGTTGAATTACAGCAGCAGCAGCATCCAATTTGAGTTAAAAATAAAAACATGCTATGAAATAACATTATTTCCCCTTTCATTACAAAGATAAACCACCACCAAAAACCAAGCTCTGACAGTTGTCCAGTTCTTAATTCTCCTGATTTAAAGCTTTCAGCTATAATTTCAAAAAGAAAAAAAAAAGATTTGTTATCCAGTCCTAATTTAAATATTCTTTGGTCTATCTGCCCCCAACCTTTTCCTTTCCAGTTTTTTCTCCAAAGACATGAGAGAAAACGGGTGAGAAATTAAATAATTCACCTCGTTTATGCTAATCCTGCTCACCTTAGTACCGACTACACCAAACCACTTTGTTTGTTGTAAACTTTACAAAATGTGATACATTTTTATTGTAAACACCACTTAGCCTCACTAGCCCACATATTCGTATTCATGAACATTTTTTAACTCCGCTCTACAGTAGGGTTGGGCAATATTGGCAAAAAAATGAATCACGATTAATTGGGGTATTTAGCCGATAACGATTAATTTGACGATTAATGCCCTGGAGTCCCTTATGTCCTGGT
>JAUBOC010000028.1:2605488-2621183 GCA_032275365.1 Anablepsoides cearensis | reverse complement strand
GTGCACAAGCGTCCAACTTGAAGCGTTGAACGCGATTTTGACGCTGAAATCGCGTTTGGTGTGAACGCAGCATTAGTCCTTTTTCAAGCAACAATTCGTATTAATAATAACATTTGTGCAATATTAATTATAGTTTTTAACAACTACCTGAAACACAAGTTTCTTAGTTTATAATTATGAACATTATCAACAAAAATGTTTTTAATAATCATTTTCAGTTTGCTTCAAACAAACCAAACATTTCTGTAAAGTCAGGACTTTAGGTCCACAAATAATGGTCCCATTTAAATAAATGAAATATTTTTCCATTCTTGTGCTTTAAGCTGATGAATCACTGACAAATATGTCAAGAGGAAATAAACTTTTACACAACTTTTCTCTTTGAACAAAGAAAAATAAAGTTAGCAGGCTTCAGGGTTGATGAAATGATTCATGGTTACAGTTATTTGTTTGGAAATGGTCTAAATCTTTATGTTTTTACTCTGTTAATAAACATGGTTATTGGATTAGAGGAATCAGGCAGATAGTTTCCTTCTTAATTTATATGAAAACAGTAAAAATATTCATTTATTTTTGATTTATTATGTCCTTATACATGATGCTGTATAAGGAAAGTCAATATTAATAATGAACCTTACTGACATAGAGAGCATTATCACTTGTTTTTCCATCTTACTTCTCAAAATAAAAGGAACAGAAAGAGCTGAGGCTCAGATTTTACCCACAATTCCCTGCTGGGTAAAGTCTGCATCAGCCTTCAGGGCTGTTTGGCACAGAACTCTGTTACAGTCCCGACCTGACCTGAGTCACCGTCAAACAAACATGTTTGAGTTTCCGGAGTCCAAACTGGACGTAATCTGGTCGTGTGAACTGATCGCTGACTCGACTGCAGACGTGAAAAAAAAAAGCGAGGGAGGAAGACAGGAAATGGCGTCAGAAGAGCAAACAGCTGCACAGATAACAGCAGCGGCGTCCATGTTTGTTTAACCTTCAAACTGTCGCCTTCGTGGGAGTTTAACTTGTGTAAAAATCAGCTGAAACCAGTCTGTTGGTGTTTACTCCACATACTGCAGTGTGTCACTTCTTAATGAAGTACTGCTTGTAAAACCCAGGTTTTAATGTTAAAGTTAGTGCAGCTTTTAATCCTTTCTGAAAGCAGCTCTTCAAAGCTCTGCCCCTGCTCTGTATAAACTTTCCTGATGGGCAGAAAAATGTCTGAAATGTGGCGAGACGACGTGCCAGCTGTTAACGCTGTGCCAGGACAAAGAGTCGAGGGGCAGCTTGTTCCAGCGAGCCAGAAAGTCTGAGTGAACGTTCTCATGAAGCGTCGCTTTCTCTCTCTTCTTTAAAAAAAAAACGGGTTAAGCTCATTATCTGTCCTTATGTTAACATAAAGCTGAATATATTTATGAAACTCTGATCCAGATGAAAGCAAAATTATTTATTTGTTGAACACAAGTGTGCCACACTGGAGCCCAATATTTAAATAAAAAATTATTCCTCTATCTCTAAATATGGCGACTAAAAACAAATAAAAGTAAAATTCTAATTTTGACTTTTTCTCCCTCCTTCACAGGGTTCCTACAGTTTAAAGCAAGTTAAATTTAAGACTTTTTAATGCCAAGTGAAATTTAATTTGAGATAAACACAAATGACAAAAAAAATAAAACTGTGGCAGAAACTCATGAATCAAAGTTTTTTTGGTAAAGTATTCAAATATTGCTAATAGACCAATTGTTTTTATCCATATCTAACAGTTTTTTCCTCAAACATAGCAAAAACATTCTTAGCAGTCAGGTTTAAACTTTATTTCATTTCTGGAAATCTGGAAACGATGAGTTTTAGGACCCACGTGGGATCTTAACCCTAATTCACTGTAGATGAAACCTTAAAGTGCTTTTGACATCAAATTTTTCTAAGAAATTTGAAGCATTTTTGGAAAAACAACATTGTTAACATATTACCAAATGGATTTCATGTTGCTCAGATGGACAGTTGTTGAGATATTTGCATGTGAAGTAACAGGAAGTGACATCACTAACTAACAATGAACTAACAATCTGTTAACATTTTTAAGACTTCTGAAAGATTGATTTCAGAACTTTTAGGCCTTATTTTTGGATTGATGAATTCAAGGCCTTTAAGACTTTTTAAGGATCTGTAGTCCCCCTGCTTTAGGATGGCAGCTTCATCTCTTAAGACACTACAATGTTTTAGACAATTTAGGAAAGGTTTTTTTCCCACTAAATAACTAATAAAAGTTAGATATTTGATCAGTTTGTTAGCATTACAGATTGTAGTGTCCAGTTGGTTTCTTTAATTCCATCTTCAACCTAGATGTCTCCGAACTTTCCATAAGTTGTGTAAACGCTACAGTGACCGAGTCTTAACATATTTGTTGTGACAGAGAATCAAAGCATTTGTCTTAAATTATTCAGTTTATTGACACTAAATGTAAATTCATCCAACTTTTTATATATTGAAATCAACCCAGATGTCTGTCCTCATTTTAACATTTTACAGCTGATTTTGACAAAACAAAACAAAACTGTCTGCAGACATTCAGACACCACAGAGGTAGTGGAGTTGTTTGGGTCGTACTTGGTTTCGAGGTCGGTCTTCTCTCGGACGGCCTGGGCCATGGTCTCTGCCTCCTGGTACTTCTTCCTGCTCTTGGTCAGCTCCTTCACCGAGTCCTGCAGCTCAGCCTGGATCGCCGTCAGCTGCTCGATGCACTGGAGGCGAGCGATGATCCAGACGAACACAGAAATTCATGCAAATTAACATTCAAATGTCTTTAAACCATATCGATGTGGGCTATGACGACGTTCAGGAAATAAAACCGAACCATTTGAAGGCAGAGGGGCAAACAAGAGCTGCTCTGTGGTGTGAGCGCTGACGAGCAGCTCTAATGTTTCTGACTGAACCACCAGGATACAAGCTGAATTATAGCTCCTGTTTGTAAAATGATGCTTTAGTATAAACCTCCCCTGGTTCATCAGGAACAGTTGATTCTTAAACTTTACATAAAGTAAAGCTTCATTTTAACTTTAACCACAATTAACACCTCGTTAACCCTGTCTTCCACTGTTTTTACTCTCTGTGGTTCTTTTCAGTTCACTGCAGCACATCCTAAACATATAAAATAAATGAAGGCTTCATCAACACAAAGACTTGTTTCACTTAGATTCTGACAACAGATCATCAGGAGAATAAAAGACTCTGTGAGGATTCTGTGGGTGTGTTCGCTGTGACCTGATGTGGTAAAGCTGTAAAAACCACTTTGTTCCTGCTGGGTGGGTGAAAAAGGAAACAGCCGGCCGCGGCGTGATCGTTGTCTCTCTTCTTTCGTTACCAAAGATGACACAAAGTGAAACCGCAAATGTGAGGGAGAGGCTGGTGTGTGAAAACGGTTGGAGGTCTGGGTTTTATGGGATGCTTCTGCACAAGACGTGTTCAGTCTGCAATAAACTACGGTACAACAACCAGCTGAAGCGTGTGATTCTGTTCTAACCTGCTGTCTACAGGTCTAAAATATTCACACTAACTTCTGTACAGGATGAAGACACAAACCTCAAGTTGCAACAGGAGACATGTGAACACAGTTTAAAAAACAGAAGTGACAGAGTTTAAATGGAAAATACCTTCCTGAGCTGCTGCTCCTTCTGCAATCGGGCCGTCTTTGCCGGGTCTGCGACCTGGACTTTATAGTTCTCACAGGCTCCGACTCTGAACTGGGTGGCCTGGACTGTACCCTCCAGATACGCCCTCCACACACAGAACATGTTCCTGGAAAAGACGTACATCTTTAAAGAGGACTTTTATACTTATTATTATGATTACATGATCAGTCTTTAAACCATGAAACCATAAAATGTTTGGAAAACAGGTCTGAAAATGTGGTTCACAGTAAAATATCTCACTTTACCTTTTTATAAAACCTAAGGATTCACTAAGGATATTTTTAGCTTTTTAATAAATATTAACATTTTAAAGAGTATTAATTTACTTTTTCTGACATAGGTTTCACCACCAACCTTTGTTCTGCACAAAAATAAAACACCTGAATCAAACTTTAAAGCTGAACATATTTAAAGTAAACAGAAAAACAACTCTTTAATCTTTTTTATAATCTTAATAACTCATCTCAAGCACACCATTAGTTTGCTGCAACAGAACATGCAGAAAATTTTAAACATAACGAGATAAAGTAAATATTGAACAAGCGTGGCGGCTTGTTATTTCCAGTAATGACCTTATTTTTAAAGAAAGAAAAGGACTGATGGTCAGATAATGTTGGAAAGCCCCTTGTCTACAAACCTTGAGTCAGAAAATGACGTTTTATTAATTTATTTTCCTTATCTGAAAAAAACGTTTGGATCCGTCAGCAAAAGCTGCCCCACAAAAACCCCTGACAATCCAAACATTTCTTCTGTGTCTCTTCCTGTTGGTTTAAAGTTTCTGAATCAAAAATCTTCAACAAAGCAGCTCTTCTTCAGTCAGAATCATGTTTCTTAAACTGCCTGAGTCTGGATGAGGAAAGACCTGATGGTTGTCGTGGAGTTCCCCTGGTTCAAATCAAGAACAGCATGACTCTAATGTTCACAGACAGACCTTAAAACTTCATCTAAAATTTAAATTCAGAGTTCAGCCACCTGTGGACTCATTTAACAAAACATTTATAAAACAGAAGAAGTTTTAAATTAACCTGCCGCTGCTATTAATGACTGAATGAGCAGCAATCAAAACTTTTAGTACAAACAGTATTAAACTTAGAGAAGTGAAGACAGACAAGAGTAAACAAGAAAAAATATTATAGTTACAAAACAGTCCAAACAAGTTCTCTTACCTGTGATCTGCTGGTTTCTCTGCCACACTTTCTGGCCAATCCCTCTTCAGATACTGATTTGCCAACTTCTGTAGCGCCTGAGAGAAACAAGGAGGGATAAAAATGTTGGAATAGGCTTCTATTTTTGACACAGGATACTTTTAATGCCTCGGCTTCAAAAACAACAGATGACTGTGGTCTTCTGGAACCTTATGAGACACAAAAACTCAACCCAAGACAACGAGAACGACAAAAACTAGAGAATTAATGAAATAAAAAAGAGTTTAATTAGATTATGGTCTAAATCTTTTGTCATGACTCTATTTTTAGAGGAAAAATGAACAGGATTTGCAGCATTTAAAACCCAAACAACAGAAAACACAGCAGCAGAAAAATGTTTGTCGAGGTATGTGAGAGATTTACTGACGACGGAGAGAAAGTGTGAAATTATCTCTGAACCGCAGCAAAGAAAATCCCTTTGAACCACAATAAATCAAACAATAACACGTCAGAGAAATGTTCTTCTTGGAGAGACTGCAGTTCGAGGAATGACTTGTACTTTGGTTTATAAACTTGTGACGTCTCTGCCTCTGATGTTTACTTTGACCTTTTGTTGCTTTTTGCAGATTGGGCTAAAAATTATTTAACAAAGAGTTCGAGTCGTGCGAGTCTTTTCACATCAGTGAAGTTAAACTAATACTGCAAAAATCAAATCACATGTTCTTCTCATTGACTTATTATTTTTTAAATTTTGTTAAAACAGAGTATTGAAGTTTGGTGGAAAGCATGTAAAACCATCACATCACATTTTTATTCTACAAAAAGAGCTGTAAGAATTATCCCTAGAAGACATTATGGTCACCCAATAAATACATTATTTCATCACTTGTAATTATTGTAATTATTGAAATTTTATATTGTGGTTGGTTATAATATCTTACAGGTCATGTATAAGGCTTGCAAAAATATACAATCTTTAAACTTCAATCAAAATTTAATAAAAGAGAAAGGTATTATAATCTTAAGGGAATGGAGATTTATTTGTAAAAGAGTACATCAATTCAAAGAGTAGAATAATATTAAAACTGTCAAAACGATGAGTGTTGAAAATGATAAAGGTGAGTTTGTGGAAAATATGATACTGAGTGTTGAGTTGTTGTTTAGGAAAGGCTTCCTTTTTTCTTGTTTATATTGTTGGAATTTAATTATGTGGAAAGAAGACAAAAATCATTTAATTTATAACTTGTTTTGTTTTTATTTTATTGTATATTTATTCCTTTTTTAAATGAATAAATAACGTGTATTCATGTGTAAATAAATTAACAATAATATTAATAACAGCTATCTTTACAGGATCTTTTCTTAAGGAGTATTTAAAATTTTTTTTCTCAACGTTTCAATTTTCTTCTTTTAGTTTTGTCTTGTTTTGGTCGGAGCGTCTCTGACAAACTGCTGAACACATCAGGTACACCAAACATGATCAGAAAGGAACGAGGCAGGAACAGGATGCAGAGCAAGAAGAATGCAGGAAGCCTGACGTTCTGCTGGAAAACCCTGAATGTTTCTCCCATCGTCTAATTTAACGCTGTTTAAAGAGCGCGGCCATCTTTGTTGCAGGAGTTCTTCCTTGATGGCAGCTGCCTCCTCCACAACGATTTGAAGAAATGTTTGTGAACATTCAGCTCTTTGCAGCTACTGGACATCTGCAGCAATGATTCAGCTGAAAAGTCCAGAAAGGCTCAGAAATTAACAAACTCCCAGTGATTCACATAACCTGATCTGAAAAGTGCTCAAACATAAAAGGAGCCCAGAGGAATAACTAATTTAACTTTTATTTCAAGAAGAGACACTCTGCATAGTTGTTTCTCTGAGCTTTAAGTCAAAACAAGAGCTCATCTGTCCTCCCCTCGTCGTGAAAAGACAAGCTCTGCTCTGTGGTCCTGGTTGAGGCTGAGGAGGAGCTTTGAACTCACTGCTGTTGGTGATCTCTGTGCCAAAGCTTCAAAGCTGCTGCAGATGCGATCATTGTGGCCTCAGATAGAGAGAGAATCGCCGACTGAGCGGACACCCCTGAATGATGCGATGGGAACGAGGGTCGGGGAGGAAGAGCCACACAGAGGGGGGCTTTTTAAACCGCGTCATGTGACGGGAATAGCAATCGGCTAATGGCTAAAGCAGCCTGCAGGTGGACGAGACTCAGGAAAAAAATACCCTTTAAGAGGAGCGATTTGAAAAGAAGAGCGTTGCTGAAGTGAGCAAACTGTTCCTGAGACACTCTGACCCATTTTGATTCAAACATTAGCAGCAGTTTAACAAAACCAGACAGCTCAACACTGACTGGATACTTCTGGACATTTCATCGTTTTCAGGAGTCCAACTCATTTTGAGTCTCAGTATCAAATTATCTAGAGAGATTTTCTCTCATTTTAAACCCTGGAGCTCAAAGCGACATTTTAAAACCTATATTTCTGTCTGAACGATGCTCAAAAAACAAAATATATTCAGTCTTTTACCAACACATGATTCAGTTTAACTCAGCAATTTGTCAAATGCAGAGCTAATGAATCCTTTTAATACGAGCAGAATCAGCTGTTTTTGAATAAGTTTAAACAGGACATAAAAATGTAAATTATGGGTTGAACTGTATAAAATACAAACAAAATAACAAAAACAATAATCAGGACTAAACTATGGAATAAAGAAATCAATGAATATTCAAGAAATGACTCTTCTATTCAAAGATATTCAAGAATCTCTGGGCTGGGACTAGTTAGCAAACACCGTTAGCATTTAGCATGTTTTATGTAAGGTAATAAGGCAACATGGACCCAAAGCAGCAGCATGAATAATATATTAAAGTCAGGAGCAGTGAGGAGGACAGAACTGTATGTTTTTAAGTTTCTCTTCACAATAAATGCTTCAAGTGTGTTCAACTAAATTTATCTCAACACAAAGTGTGTTTTTTTGTGTACTTTAAACCCACATATAGGGAAGGTGAACACAAAGAATCAAACAGATCAGAAATCAGTGACCTTTATTATTAATTAATTTGGTGTTTTGATGCCAGACAAAAACACTTAAACCAGTCTTAATGTGTACACCTTCTGCAGGTACGCGCAGGTAATTGAGCTCTTTAATAACAGTTTAACATTAATTAGATTAAACATAACTATGCAGACAAATAATCTATTTGTGCTACTTTGCATTACTTCCACTTTAGCTCTGATTAATCCTGGTTTGTTTAGCTCATTCTTCAGACTTGAACCCTCCTGAACACCGGATGTCACTGAGCAAACATAGAAAAAGGATGAAAACTACAAACATGCCCCCACTTTCTTTTACAATCCTGGTGAACATTCCACACAGGGCTGCAAACACAGAACAGACCCGAACGGAACCGAGAGCATTTTCAACTATTTGAATAACGTCTCCAGGAAGCTGTGGGCAACAAGACGGCGAGGAGGAAACTGGATCACTGCTGATCTCTCTGTTGTGGTGGTTTTTTTAAAAGCTGGTTAACATTTATGAGCTATCTGACCACAAGATAACCAAAAGATTTTCTCTCTCTCTCTCTCGGCCCCCCCTCGGGGCCACATCCTCAGTTCCTCTGTCATATGGTGTCTTTGGTGGATGGATCATAAAGAATGTGTTATTTTTAACGACATAAATGACAAGGCGCTGCAGCGGGGATGTTAACGAGCATCAAGAGGGGTGCAAGAAAAAAATGACACGAGATTAGATTTATTTACCTGGGCGTAGTCTCTCTCTACAGCTGCCCTCTTTTGACTGAAAGTCCTGCAGACAAAAATAACACAATGTGAGCAAAACTTAATAATTATTTTAAAAAATATATAAGAAAGCACTTTTAGTATGAGATTATACCAGGCAAACTAGGAGGTTAAGTCTTAGTATTGCAGATTTAATTCAATTTAAAAAGTTAAAATGGATTTTGTATGTGCTGCCACTTTGGTGAAGTTTGTCCCATTAGGGCTACCATAGATACCTGTAGTTTAAACATGTTGCAGTAAAGGTAACGGATTAAAGAGGTCACAATATAAGATAACAGTATATTAAGATATATTGAGATACTGTAAGACAGGGATCATCAATTCTGGTCCTCAAGGTCCGCAGCCCTGCATGTTTCACTTTATCCTCTCTCTAACACACCTGATTCAGTCAGTGAATTACCTCTTCCATGTTCTGCAGAAGTCTGATAATCATCTATTCATTCAAATCAGGTGTGTTGGAGCAGAGAAACAAGTAAAACATGCAGAGCTGCGGACCTCGAGGACCGTAATTGATGATCCCTGCTGTAAGATATAGGGCAATTTTTTTTCAATACATTCAATCTTTTTAAAAAGAGCAACCATGCATTACATGCATAAGATCTGATTAAAATTAGTTTATTTTTATACATTTAGTGAGACATTGAACAACAACAAGAACTGCATTTGTTTTTCACATTTCTTCTTACAACATACAGAGGCTAAAATACAACACAAGAAGGAACCACTGCATGAAAATTTACATTTTTAAAAAATTTGACACGATGCTTTTGAGAATCAATACAGTACA
The DNA here is from genome assembly GCA_032275365.1 of Anablepsoides cearensis. Lineage (NCBI taxonomy): Eukaryota > Metazoa > Chordata > Actinopteri > Cyprinodontiformes > Rivulidae > Anablepsoides > Anablepsoides cearensis. The sequence goes on along the minus strand of JAUBOC010000028.1, from coordinate 2,611,780 downwards.
GGAAATGAAATGTTGCAATATTTCAGTGTGTTGATATTTTCTTACAACCCTATTGAACCCTGAAGATTTTCTGTCTGTTCAAATCATAACTTTTCTGTCCTTAACCATTTTAAAATGTTTGACTTGTGCATTAATTTCCAGTGATGAACAGCATAACTGTTTAGCTTTTCTATGGCGTGTTTGGTGTTAAGTTAGCATCTACGCTAATTGTAGTGCAGCCGCTGTGATTTCTAAAGCTTTTAAGATAAGATAAGATAAACCTTTATTGTCATTGTACAGAGCACAATGAAAGTACAGATCAGAACACCCCGTTAGACAGGTTTCTGTAAACTCTTTACTGAATATATATAAATGAATGTTTGTTTATTTAAAATAAAGCAAATTTATGTAAGTTTCAACATAATCAAAATGCAAAAATAACTGTTTTATAATCGTACAGCAGTGAGTCATAATCAAATTTATTTTGGTGCCATTTATACCAATATTACAACAATGATTAAAAACACTTAAGTTGTTCTGTTTAAATTCACTTTCCAATACAATTCAATTTATTCAATTCATAAAACAATCTATACAATAAAAAAATGAATTAAAAAATGTAATAATAATAATTTTTTACACAACAGTATAAGATGTATTTTTCAATCCAGGGACCATGCAGGAAAGAAAGAGCTTCTGAAAACTAAACTAACTTTACCATGATAAAGAATGTTACACACTGAAATATAAAGATGATGTTCTTTGTTGAACATGTTTGTTTTATTAAAGTTCATTTTTTGTTTCTGAGTCAGCTCGAACTCATCATCCAAACACTTTATTTTCCTCCACTGTCACTACAGTTTCCTCTCTGCTGCCTTATTCTTCCTCAGATGATCAATCTGTTTGTTTCTAATGATGCAGTCACGAAAAACTCTTCACTGAACTGCGTGCGTCAGATTTACAGAAACTATTTCATCCTTATTTCCTTTTCTGGGATTATTTTTCCCTGGATTTACTCATCCAAAAGTTTCCCTCCAAACGTTTTCACCAGATGAGCGGGCTCATCTGGTTTCATAAACACGAGAACAGATCATAAAATGTGCTGAGAAATATGATCTATGGAGGCAGTTTTTGATCCTGGCCCTTGATCGTTTCTGGTTCGTTTGTGTAAACAGGATAATGACAATTCGAGCAAGGCTCAAGCAGAGGGCTAAGAAAAGAAGCGAGGTCAGCGCCATGGGAAAAACTGCTGCAGCAGAATCATCATTAAGTCATTAAACATGTCGAGACTCGGCTGCCATGCTCCACCCTGGCTCTAAACAATCTGCTCCACTTCCTGGGAGCTTCCTCCTCTTCCACAACACCCCCCGCCGCCACTTCCCGTCATTTTCGCCAAGCGTAGCTTTTGCTGACGAACGCTCGCAGTTTCCAGTTTGCTGAATAATTTCTGGTGCCTCCGAGCCGTGCGTCGGTGGAGCTGAACTCTGTGGGGTTATTGAGCCTCCCGCGGCGAACAATTCAGGGCAGTCAGAACATCTGGCAGCTCTCTATGACCTTAACTTCCAGCTGTTAAGAGATCTAGAGCTCTGGCAGCGACCACAGACAAGACGTGGGGAGCCAGTAGGCTGTCAACTCAGCCCCACACCAAAGGTGGAAAACACAACCTTTGGTTAAAACACAGAACCCAGAGTTATGTCTGCGTACACACTGCCTCATTCTTACACTTAGAAAAGGTAAAACCTGCTTCCATTCTTTGATTTAAACTTCTAATGTCTGCTGTAATACAGGTTTACGACACATCATTTCAAACTGACTTTAACTGTGTTTTTCAGTGCAATGCACAAATTTTTACTTTAGTACCTGTCGCCAAAAGGCAAAGGTGAAAGATAAGAAAATATTTATGTTACAAAACAAATCTGTTCTCTAAAGGTCTGTGGGGATTTAGAAACTCAGTTTGGAGAAATTCTTCACCTAGATAACCCTTAGAGAGAGAAAAGTATGCCAAGTTACTCACACAAATAAGTGAAAGATGTTTAAAGTTTGTAACTTCATCAGGACGGTCTGTTTTTTCTATTTTAGAGCAAACGACTTAAAATAGCCAGACAACAAGCTATTTTATATATTATATTCACACTAGGGCTGTGTATTGGCAACAATTTGTTGATCTACATATCAAGATATGATTCTGTATCACGGTACATTGCGATAATTCTGTATTACAATACTTTAAGTAAGGCGATATGTTGGCATTTTTTCCTCCAGAAGTTTCAATTTTAAAACTCTGTGTAAAAACCACACCATACATGCATAAAACCTGACAAATTCAGTTTTTTATGCAATCAGAAGAACACCGAATATCCATTTAAAAAAATCAATACAGAATCAGGAAATTAAATATTGTGATATTTCAGTGTATCAGTACTTTCTTACACCCTTAAAGATACTTTTCTGCTAAATATTTGCCATAAGATTTAAATTATAGATACTTTAGCTGATTTTGCTCAACTAAAACCAAGCTTTTAACTGGAGGGGCGTCTGTTGGACGTCTTGTTTGATTTTTTGACACCCTCTGGGTGGGGGCGGGCCTAGGCAAAACTTTGATCAAGAAGCGAGTGCAAACCAAGCACGGACTGAAATTTTATGAAGCCAGAGGAAGACACAAAAATTAAATTGAGCCGCCTTGGATAGAGTTGGGCAGTTATACAGCTTCAGTAGCTATTGTTGCCACAACTACCCCTCTGTAAATTTAAGACATTTCTGCAAACATCATAAGCAGCAGGGAGGGTAAAGCTTAACTTTATCACCAATAACTGCTTCAGATGTTGGTTTGAAGTAGTCTGCTTACCTCAGGTCTTCCAGAAGGTCACATTCTGTCTGGTGTTTTATCTGTAACTGGCTCGTCTGCTCGGCTTGAGTGTGTTTGAGCTCCTGGATGAGCCTTACCTGAAGAAGAAACAAGCCAAGGTGAGGAGGAGAAAAATCCCGCAGCAGGCAACTTTCCACAAGTTCATGCACGGACTGCAGACGTGTGTCTATCTGCTGCAAAGCTTCGTTAAAGATAGAATATTCAGCACACTTTTCAGCCGGAATGTTATTTGTGCTGCGCTTCTGCTAATGGCTACACTGTTGACGCATGTGTGCTAAGTACTATTTTTAATTAATGTTACATGAACTGACTAATCATAGTGGCTACCTGGCAGGGTATTAATTAACAGTGTGTACACTGTGTGATAAAAACAAGACTTACTGTAAATAAATAAAGATAAAAGTACAACAGACAGCAGAAACACATTTATTTGTTGTTGTTTTGACTTAAATGAGATAGCTGGAGCAAATATTTCAAGTTTAAAAGTATTTATAGTAGTTAGTAGGATTCTTTTTTGCTGCTGTTCATGGCTTTAAAATCTGTTGTTACTCTTCTTATACTACTGCTGTCATATTTTTTTATAGCAAAGCAGTCAAGATTAAATATTTTATTGCCTAAAATGGGAATACTGCGCCAACATAATAATAATAATAATAATAATAATAATAATAATAATAATAATAATAATACAAATTACTCTTCATATTATTAAATGATTGTAGTAGTCATGAAATAATCTTCAGTAGTTACTACAGAACTGGACAATGTTTTTTTTAATCTGATTACTTGATTAATCAACAGAATAATTAATAGATTAATCCATTCAATTACTAAAATTGTCATTAGCTGCAGCTTTAATCTTGTTTTTCACAACAGATCTAGTTGACGGACACTGTGGAAAAAGGAAATACTGATGTTTTTGTTTGATTCTAAACCCAACCAGGGTTGTCCATTGGGGGTAAAGTGTCCAATCAGTGGCCCATGCCTTGGAAAAGAGCAAATGTTTCGTTATCCCTCTGAAAAAAGCATCTAAACACTTAAAGTACAAACATTTTCAGACACACTCCAACCTGTGGCACCTCAGCTCTTGTAGTTACACAAAACAGAAGAAGTACATCCTCATTCCGAACTTCATGGGAACAGAATGGGGTAATACTGTACTTTGGTAATATTAGATAATTATTTTTTTAATCAGATAAAAGGAAGTGACATTTTTTTTTCTGTTGTCTGGAGCTGTCCAGTCTTAGAAACATAGCAATCAAACATTTTTTAACAATGTTGTTTGTGTATTTTGTGTTAGAGAAACCTGATATTTTTTTCATTTAAGTTATTATTTTCAAATAATAAAATAAACACAAACAGATTAATGTTGGTTTTATCAAACTGGCATGAGCGGTAAACAATAAATATGACCATATTAATAATAAACTCAAAACTGACCATAAAAAAACAACTGATTTGTCACCATTATATCAAACTAAAACAACCTACATACATATTATGTGGGAATTAATCTGTCTTGCTTTATTTTTACATTCATTTGATATTGAATTTTAAACAATATAAAAGGTTTACTATTAATCAGTAGGGCTCAGCAGGAAAGAGTTGGTTTCTCTGAACAGAGGCGACATAAAATTTACAATCAGGCCGATATGGTGCCATTATCTGTACCTGGAAGTGTTAACAGCTGTCCTATGAGCCTTATTCAAGTTAAATATTTACTACTGAAATAATAGCAATGGATAATAATTTGCACTCAAAGACATTTTGTACAGCACAGAAAAAAATTTAAGATGCTTAATTATAATAACAAATAATCAGGAAGTTGTTAAGTCATATAGAAATAAATCATAAAAAATGGCTTTTTCCTTCATATTGATGAGTTAAAAAGTTTGGGAACAAAATTTGTGACCATTGTTTAAAAACAGCCGAAGTTTCTGAAAACAGGTAAACTTTGGTGATGTCTATGGGACGATTGGGACAGAGAAGTTTTACAACTTTAACGTATTTGTACTTATTTATTTATATGTCGCGTAATGTGCAGATAAAAGTGCTTTGTTTATACTCAGTGCGTACCCGCATTTCAAAACAAGATATCTGTAAACTACTGGAGTTAATTCAAGCTGCGCTATTTGATAAAGTTTAGGATTTTATGTTTGATTTTATAGTTTTAAGTGAGAGCATTTTATACACTGGTTAGTGTGAACTCAATAAGAATAGTTAACTCAAATTCATACGTAAGGCAGTGAACACACATTTTAATTAAAAATGTGAAATAAATGGTCTATACTTGTATTGAAATGTCATCACATTTCATCATATATTTACACATAAGTTCTTATTTAAGGACTATTTTTATGATGAAACATTAAACAATGCATTTAAAACGCTCAGTGAGCTGTTTCCAGCACACATACTTTTCTACAAGAAAATAAAAACAATCTGGTTACACATTATTAGTTAAATAATCCTTACTGTGTTATTTAACACGTTTCATAATTTGAAGCTTTTAAGGGTTAATTGAAATGTACTTGAATCTAACTTATGCAAACCTGTAGCTGTAGCTTTGTATCTTCAAAGTTGTTTTAATGTGGTCATAAAATCTGCCTCTTTAGCTGGACCGTTTTTCGCTTTGAGAGCGAACCTTACGGGTCAAAAAACATGAAAAAAACACTGCAGCGTTTTATTTTTAGACTATTTTTCCTCCTCCTAAACAAATTAAACACACAACAACGGCACAATTCAGTCAGAAAAACAACAATAACGGTTGTTATTATAGCTTCAAAGTGTAAGTTTATCGTTCAAACCCGGCCAGCAGCAACAAAGCGTAACAACCATTAAATATGCAGCAGTCCGTCGAAGTTAGCTTCAGCGGCTACAACGAAAAAAAAAAAAAAAAGAGAAAAACTTACCTTTCTCGGCGGGGGCTGCATCCTCGTTTCTTGACATAAACTTTAGTAACAGAAGCCGAAAGTTTAACTCGAAATGTTCCTTCAAACGACTTTAAACAAACGGTGACTGAGGCAAGATGTTTCCGTCCGAGTCAGGCGATCATAGCGAGTCCTGTAAGTTGTAAGTTGAGTCGCGCTGAAAACACTGTGGCCCCAGGGAACAGAAAAAACACGGCCGTCAGTTTACGTTAGGTAACACTGTCCACTTCCGGCTACCGCTACAAAATAAAACCCGGAAATGTTACTTCTGTACAGATCCTCCAAAGTAAAACGAAACAAGCAAAAAAGTCGAGCTTTCTAAACAAAACAAAAAGTAAATAATTAAAAAAGGATGTTCATGAGTAGAAAATAAAATAGCAGTAGTAAAAGCAGTGGTAGAGGTAGTAGTAGTAGCACTAGTAGTAGAAATGTTATTATATTGTAATAAATCCAACTCGACAGCCGAAGTCCCGGTGAACTGGGTTTATTTTCAGAAAAAGTAACAAGCTGCTATTTC
>JAUBOC010000028.1:2565282-2582555 GCA_032275365.1 Anablepsoides cearensis | reverse complement strand
CGCAAGTCATATCGTCATCGCAATATTAAGCAGTGTTATCGCACATCGCAGGTTTTCTTAATATCGTGCAGCCCTACTGAATTGAAACAAATGATCCCAGAAACCTTCAAATTAAACCAATATAATCAAACTAACAACAGATTTGTGTCAGTCTTCAACTGGAAAGAGATAAAAACACGTGACACGGACTTTGTGACAGTCAACTTAGCAGTTAGCGTTAACTTCCACTAACTTTTTATATCTGTTTCGCTGCAAATTAGCGCAGAGCTAGAATTTTTTTTTTTTTTTGTGGATTAGCAGTTAGTGGTTAGTTAGGCTAACTTTTTGGTTTGCTGTGCCCACTACTGCCAGTTAGCCCAACACCCATGTTTTTGGTCTGCGGGAGAAAATCAGAGAAGAAATCCCAATGTTGCTCGAACATACCGCGATTCAATCTGGCAACCTTCTCTAGAGGCAGCAGGAAGAAAGTTGCCACCCATGGCTGCAACATTGGGAGTAAAATTTGGACAATTTGATGCTCTGAACATGGGGTAAAACAGTGAAAAGCACAGCGGGGGTTCTTCTTCAGACGATTATAATCTGATCCTGTTATAATGAAAACATTTGTCTCTTAAAGGTTGTGAGAGGAAATATAAAGAAAGATGAACCTGTTGAGTTTTCTCATTATTCTTAGTGAAACACTAATGTTGACTGTGGGTCATGATGATTAGAAAACTGAGGGTAGGTGGAAATACGATTTAGAACCAGTCTACATTTTGTAGATGATACTGTTTCGTCTCAGGGGAATTCAAAAATTAAATAAACTTTTTTTTGCACAATTCTTTGACTTGTTGCTTTTACTTGACACATTTATCCCTCCTGCAGAGATTTTCAGTCATCTTATGGAAAATTGGTTCATTTAGGTTCTATTTTTAGTTTATTAAAGATAATTTTACAAAGAGCTATAATTTAACATACACAGCTGAAAATGTACACAGTACAGTAGTATCAGAAAATAATCTAACAAAATCTAAATGCAAATACAAAATCCAGGATCCCTGCCAACTTTTCAATTATTTGGGGGAGCCAGGTGGGACACTTGCCTCCCCGGCCACCTTTCTAGCTCCGCCCCTGCTGATTATCCACTGGAACACAAAGCTTCTCATCAGAACGTCGGGTCCAACATGTCCCCATTAGGTCAGAAGGGAAGGAACACAACTTTAAACAGAGGAAGTCTCGGATTTCAACTTTTAAAAACTTATAATGGAGCGTTAAGCCTGGTTCCTACTCAGTTTCACTCTAATTCACACTTTCATGAATGTGACCAAAACATCTTTGTGAACCAGGCAAACAATGAGGGTCAAGTAGTTCCAGGTAAACCTCCATTTGAACCGAAGCACTGAGGCTTCTCACGCAGGTCTTCTTTGAATTAAAGATTTCTGGACGAGAAGCAAAAGATCTTCAGCTTCAGCATAGAGGTCCAGTTGTTTAGTTTGATTGATCATGACCTGGATGACAGACTCTTCACCAGCATGACTTAAATAAAACACTGACCTAAAACAAACTCAAAAGAAATGCTGGATTTGTTGCTTTTAGTTCTAACAAAACGAGAAACTTCTTTCATCCAGTGCAGGTAAAACTGTCACAGCTGGAGAAAAAAAAGTGTTGGTAACGATTAATAATCTAGATCAAATCCTGATTGTTGCACCAAATAATTGAGCACAATCGATGGGAGGGTTGAAACCTGAAATCCAGGCTCAATCATAAGGAGTTCCAAAAGGGTAAGATTTTCTAGGAAAATAAAAAAATGCTGACATGGCATCGAAGAGGAGGAAATCTCAGAAAAGAGACTGAACTGTGACACAACTGCCTTTAAAGCAATAATCCTGATGAAGCAGAAAAAAAATCCATAAAGCAAAAAAAAAATAAATAAATAAAAAAACACAGATCTGACATTTATTAGTGAAATAGCTTTATTATTTAGTGTATATTCATACACAGAATATAAAAAATAAGACTGTGTAATGCAGAACATTATACAAATATATTCAAACTTAAATTTTGGATTATTCTATCACTTGTTTTATTGTGTATATAAATATAAAAACAGCTGATTTTACTTCTATATTTTTTACTTCTAATGAGACACAAATGTATTTTAGTATATTTTACAGGTTTATTATGACAATGATGTGATAACTTTATAAAAACTAATCTTTTCTTCTTATAATCAGTTCATTCAAATAAAACTAATAAAAACAAGAGCAGTAGTTGGTTTGACCACTAGAGAGCATCAGTCCTCTGTTTTGGTTCAGTGTGTTGAGTTTAACACAATTAATCCCACTTTATTACTCTAACTACGCTGACAGTCTCAGCTTTATTTAATTCTAATCTGTTTCCTCCTGCTGGACTGACGCAGAGACTGAAGGCCGGGTTTCTGCAGGTGATGGAGCAGAAAGAGCTGAACATGTTTGTCTGTGAGGCAGACAGACTTCTGAAGGGGCTTTGATCCCATCTGGATTAGCAGAGGCAAGTTAACTGGGCCTCATCTGCATAACAATGAACAGAACCGCTGAGAAGGATTGGCACCGAGACGCAACTGAAACTGAAAAAAAGAAGAGATTTTAGGAACAGGAGGCTGAATGAAATGATTATTTCATGTGATGGACAGAGACACAACCCCTCCTTTTCACACAGCAAAAAGCAAACTGTAGCTAAAAGCTAAAACAATAAAGGCTATTTCTATTCTTCTATTCTAAAATATGAAAATAGCTTAAAGCTAACATAAGCAAAACTGAATTCAAAGTTATAGGCTAAACTAAGGCTAAAAGCTGAAATAAGCGAAGTGAAGCTAAAAGCTAAAATAAGCAAACCTATAGCAAATTGAATATGCTAAACTGTAACTAAATGTTGAAAATAAGAAAACTGTAGCTAAAATTCAAATTAATAAAACTAAGTAAAAGTGGAAAATTGCAAAGCAGTAGCCAAACTGACAAATTTAAAGCTAAAAGAATGATACAATCAATACTGTAGCTAAATGCTAAAATTAGCAAAGAGTAGCTCAAATAAGCACAAGACGACAAACTGAAAAGATCCGTATGGTTTTTGTTTCAAGATAAATAAAACTCATAAGGTTGTAATCTTGATGGAGCGTTTCGATACACGAATGGGTAAAATAACACAAAGTAAAAAAAAAAAAACATTTCAAACAAACAGAAAAAATCTGACTCAGCATTTCTGCAATGAATGAAACAGATTCACTCCCAGTTGTAAATGTTTTTATTTACATCTCCTGGATCCACGCGGGAAGCAAACGGTGAGAGTTGAACATGTAAACATGTCTTAAGGTCACTTAAATGTTGAAACGTTGACACAAACTGCAGCAACCAGAAATGTTGCCGGACTGAAAAAACTCGGCATGCAGCAGAAGTTTCCCAGCAGCCTCCGTTCACCCAGCAGATCTGATAAATCAGGGCTGCAGAGCCGCTCCTGATGAACTTTTAATTAAGAATTAATTAATTAGTGCAGCAGATCGAGGCTTCCTCTCATGTAACCCTGTTTTCTGTCGTCTCCCATAAAACTGAAGGTAAAGTGAGCGAGCTCCGAGCAGACTCCGACTCTGCTGGAGGATAAATTTAGCCCAGCTTCATTTCCTCACCTCAGAGGTAAAGCATGCAGCTCATGATGACATGAAACTAGCGTGGAGGAGAAGAAACGCTGTCAGATGATAGGAAATGTTTACAAAGCCGTGAGAGAAGATCCACACGGACGCTGAAAAAAACTTCACCATCACTGTCTAAAAACAGCGGGAATTAAAAACTAGATTTTATAAACAAAACACCAAAAATATCTGGTGAGTTTAGATCAATTTAGGCTAAGATGAAGAAAAGCAGCACAGGTTTAAATTCACTCTGGCTTTTCTCTAATAAAGGTTCAAATATATGTTTACAGACTTAATAAGTGAAGGTTCTAGACAGGATCAGTTTTTACTATTTTGATTGACAGCAGCTAGTATTTTGTCTTTGTCAGCATAAAAGTAAATAATCATCAGATTTACCGACACAGATTAGAAACCAGAGAATCCATCTTCTATTTTATGGTTTAAAAGTCGTGTCTGTGGCAGAAACCAATCAGTTTAAATGAACTCTATTACACCAGAAGCTTAATGATGGGAAGTGGTTGAAGTTGAACATGTTAGGAGACATTTAATCCTGCCTGGATGAGAGAAAATCACAATGAATTCAAACCTGCACAGCTTGTTCTTGTTTAAAAATGAAATAAAAAAAGAAACCAGAGTTTGTTCAGATAAATCAGAAATGAGACAGTTTGAACTAAAAGCCTCAGTCCGGATGTTGTTTGAATCTCCTGAGGTCTGCGCAGAATATCACCGCTCGATCTGTCGACCTAATTATTTCAGTCTGGACCGGCGTGATGGATCAACTGGCTGACACTTCCAGCCCTCCGAGCGACGCAGCTAAAAATACAGATGAGCGCAGCTTTAAAGAGAACCGGAGTCAAACTCCCTGAAGTGAGAGAAGCAGCTGCTTCTGCCTCCCGGCCTCCCCTCCAGGGTTTCTGTGTCAGATCCAGATGTGACGACCGAGCTTTTTAACCAAAAAACGCAGCGTAATGCTCTTTTTTTGTTGTATTCTAAAATGTTTTTGCAGTCGGTCAGCTGACTGGAACAATCATGTTTGCGACATTAAAGACTTCGGCCTTAATGACCCTGAATATTTCAGCAGGTATTCGGTTTTTACGAAGCTTCTCAGTTTTCCTCCCTCCTTTGATGAGCGTCAGAGACGACAGATGGAGAGATCTCAGAGGGGTAATAACTATCTCCCATCAGGACCGGTGATAAAAACCAGCAACCTTTTGGTCCCACGTCTGCACCTGAACATTTATCTCTTCTGTAAATCTTAACATTAAGCCTCCAGAGCCTCTTATTTTCTACTACACCTTTAGTAAAAAACTAATTATCCCTCATATTTAATCTAAATCTACTGAAAAACTCTTTCCTTTGCTCCGTTTTATGTCCAACTCCTGAAACGTTCAGCTTTTGATCTAATAACTGCTCTACTTGAGTTTCTCTTCAGAGACGTAAAGTTTGATATTAAAAGAGGCTGAAACAGGAATAAAGTCTGAAACTTGGCAACGGCTTTGTGAACAATCCTAAAGTATGATTTAGTAATGACTCCCAGCTACTACCATATCAGATTATAGACCAATATCTGTAAAGTTCACTGGGTTGTAGCCATTGTTGTGTTAACGTGAGTTAAATTTGAACAGCTGACTTTTGCTGAAAGTTGGGAAACAAAAGTGAAAAAACAATAAAAACAAATAGTAAAAAATGTGTCAAAAAAGCTGAACAGAGAAAAAAATGTAGCTAAAGTTGGAAAAAAAAAGTAAATATTGACAAAAATATAGCTTAAGCTGCAAAAAGCAAGAAAAGGTATTTAGGAACCAAATTTATATTAAAAAAATGGTAAAATAATCTTTTATTTTGGGGTCTTAACATTAATGGGTCGTTGCTGAAAGAGCACATTTGCTGAAATAAGCAATACAAAGCTGAAATAATCACAAATAAGTGAATTTAGCTTAAAAAAAGTTCCATTTAGCTGAAAAGAAGCTTAACAACTGAAATTAGCAGAAAGAAACTGAAGTAGGTTTGCTGAATTAAGACTAAGAAGCTGAAAAGACCCCCAAAATATGAATTAAGCTGAATGACACTCAATTAGCAAAAAGACAACTACAGTAGCTGAAAACGCAGAGAAAAAAAACAGCAAAATGAAGCTGAAAGGAGCATTAAAAACTAAATTAATGATAAAAAGTAAAAGCAAAACAAAGCTGATATTAGCAGAAATATGAAAAAAAGCTGAATAAATGAAGAGCTCAAAAAAACAGAACCAGAACAAGATATAATAAGAACATTAGAGATTTATAAATATTTCAAAAGGTTGTTTGGCTCAATTGGACAAAGAAATGGCAGAAAAAGTAAAATATTTCAAAAAGTATAACTTGCTGAAATACATTTGTGGAGTCAATAAGGACCTTGAACTTTACAGTTATTTGTGTTTGTTTTCTCAGAGTTTGAGGAACAAAATGTTTAATCTTCAGTTTTATTCTTTTTTCTACATTTCATCTGTAAACTGAAACGTTTCCACGTCTATCGAGTCACTCAGAGTCTCCACCTTCATCTTTCCTCTTTGGATAAAGATGCTGGAAAATATATTAGGAAAAAAAATCCTGTTTTTGTTGGATTAAATTGAATTATTTAGGGTTGGAAAGTAGCCGTCACGGCTCGATGTGCCACGTGCTCCGCAGCAGGAAGTCAGATCTGAGAAGACAAAAATGTTGAGGCTTAACTTTACTAAATCAAGAGGTTTTAACGTGAATTAATATTTAATCCAGCGCCTGAGGCAGATAAAGCCTTTATTTTGTAAATCTATAAGCACCAGTTTGTGTCTGTCTGTTAGTAAAATTTAGTTTAACAGCAGCTGAGAGTTTCATAAAACATCCTGAAAGTGTGGCATCACAAGATCATGCATGTTTTCATTTTCTAAATATAAAACAGCAACAAACTCATTTTAAATATTAATTAGTCCAATTTTTTTGATCCCTACAAATGTTCCGCTCCATTCCATCATGGCTTTGGTTTAAATCTCTGCCAAAAAAAGCAGCGGGTTATTATGTTGATAAGAATCTGTCAAACGTGCATTTTGTTTTTCTCCTTGCATAATCAGCTTTTATCTTTTGACAGAAACTGTAACTGTACCGACGCGAGAGCTAACCTCCCCTCAGAGGCCGCAGAGCTGATCAGCTCTGACGTTCCTCAGGATGGTCTGAAACCAGCGCCTGCGGCCTCGCAGCCTTTACGCCACATCCTGCTGCCTCGCGTCGTCTGAGCGGCTGCCTTTCAGATCGGAAGCTCCTTTATCTGCTTCACTGCTTATCTGTTAGTCTCTGCTGAAGGAAGGCTGCTGGGACGGGTTCTCTTTTAAAAAACAGACACTTTAGAACAGACTGGACAAACGGTTGTAAAAACAAGCACTTCACGAGACTTTCTGAACGCGTCCAAAGAAGAAAAGAAAAACAGAACCCATTGATCCTCCACTGAGAGCTCAGACACCATCTGTTGGTAAAAGTCTCACAGCGACAGTGGAATGTCAGGGATTTGGTGTCACTGTGATGTTTACGTTAGAAGATGTGAGGTCCTTGTGTTATGAGCTCATTATCATCCCCCCACTCCCACCCCCTCGGGGCCCATCCGGGCTTCCAGTTATGACGCAGAAGAGCCTTTATTCCCCTCTAAGACCCTGAGTGGACGCAGAACGTTTGGAGCCAGTGCCCAGTTACATCACAACTTAATGTCCTCAGGATGTTTCAGTAATGAGGGACTGTCATGTCCAAATATGAAGCAAACACACCCAGAGACTGTTGAATGAAAAGAAATGAACGTGAGGAGGAAATATAAAATATCTCACTACTGGGCTGCAAATGTTGGTGACCAGTTAGTGACAGGTGTTGATGAAGGAGACCCTGTTGTGACAGAAAACATGTTCAGGTCGAAGAAAATATGACAAAAATAAAAAAGAATCAATAAAAAAAACTGGTTCAACGTTTCAAAAATGCACTTTGAGCTAGTTATTTAGTTGCGTAATGTCTTTTTGTTGTGAATTAAAGCAATATAAATAAACTGAGGTACATTTGGTTGGATTGTTGGCTGGTTGGATGATGGATAGATGGATGGATAGTTGGTTGGATCGTTAGATGGATGAATTGAATAATGGCTGGTTGAATTAATGGATGGATGGATAGATTGTTGGATGGGTGCATGAATGGATGAATGGATGGTTTGATGGATGGATGGATGGATAGCTGGATGAATGAATGGATGGATGGTTTGTTGGTTGGTTGGATGGTTTGTTGGATGACTGGATGGATTGATTGTTGGTTGGATGAATGAATAGATAGTTGGATGGATGGATAGTTGGATGAATGAATGGATAGATGGTTTGTTGGTTGGTTGGATGGATGGATGGTTTGTTGGATGAATGGATGGATTGATTGTTGGTTGGATGAATGAATAGATAGTTGGATGGATGGATAGTTGGATGAATGAATGGATGGATGGTTTGTTGGTTGGTTGGATGGATGGATGCTTTGTTGGATGAATGGATGGATTGATTGTTGGTTGGATGAATGAATAGATAGTTGGTTGGATGAATGAATAGATAGTTGGATGGATGGATAGTTGGATATATGGGTGGATGGATGGTTGGTTGGTTGGTTGAATGGATGGATGATGGATAGATGGATAAATGGATGAATAGTTGGTTGGATCGTGAGATGGATGAATTGAATAATGACTGATTGAATTAATGGATGGATGGAAGGATAGTTGGATGGATGGATTGTTGGTTGGATGAATGAATAGATAGATAGTTGGATGAATAGTTGGATGGATGGATGGATGGTTGGATGGAGTGAGTTAAAAAAATCAGCACACAGGCAACGCAGAACATCTGTGCTTTAACGAATGATAAAAGGCAGATGTATCTAAAACCTTTCAAAATAAGAAACTCTTCACATGCATTTCAAAATAAAAGAATGCACTTACAATCCAGATAAGTTGAGTTTTAGCCATCGTTTTTATCAAAACACCACTGACCAAAACAAAATATAATTATGCACAGTTCTGGATCAGCGGTTCTGGTTTGTTCACAGACCCCAGGTTTTGTTTTTTTAAACCACAACAAATAAAAAACAAAAAGATCCAGACTAAACATAAACACAGCTAAGAATAGAAAAGTGCGTTCACCCAGCAGCTCATTATTTCCTCGGCCAAATCGAACACTGAGGCGAGTGAGAGCGAGTCTCCACTTGTTCTGTTTGTTACACAAAATATATCAAGGTGAATTTTATAAAACTGGGGGATTTGAAACGTGGGGCAACAACAGAGCCGTTAAATCTCAGAACAAGTCTGTTTTATTAAAGTGGTCAAATACAGGATGAGACAGAAATGATGGCTAAAACTATAAAAATAGATCATTTACTTATTGAGAATGTTTTCCTTTGTGGACGATGTTAAGTTTGAATTCCTTACCAAAGGAAGGATATTTTATGCAACTGAGCACTGGCTTGTAAAAGGCATTTTCCTGTACTTAAAATAAGTCGTAGTAAGCATGCACTTATGAGTTATTAATGAACAAAATGTCTGTTCAAGAGCAGAATCATCACAGCCACAATCTGAAGCGTTTCCCTTTAAAATCCTGCAGGACGAGGAGTGAAAACCTGTTCTGATGCGACTGCGAGCGACATTCTCATAGAGATTAATCCCCCCTCAGTCTGCAGCTCGGCTCGCAGGAGAAATAAGAAAAAAAGAATAAAACAGGGCTGCTTCGAAAGGAGGAGCAGCTCTTCATTTAGCACGGTAAACAAAAAGCTTTGAAGTCAGCCATTTAAAACTGGATTACCATGAATAAATAAATCACCGACTGACGCGAGCCGCGACGCCGCTTTAATGAAACCGCACGAGAAGGCTGGAGGCTTTGGGTAATCGTTTCAGATCCAAACAACAGAGTTCAGTTCAAGTCGGGGGGATAAACCCCACCTGCCCGGATCTACAGAACCTTTTTTTGTTTAAACTCCGACAGTAACGAATGTCAACGTCTGATCCGATATAAAAAAACAACCTGATTTTAAATTAAACTCAACGTTATTGATGTCATCGTTCACCCTGATGAGGCTCTCTGTTCCTGTCTGCGTTAAAGAAGAGCCTCACATCCATCACTGTAAAACGTTAAAAAACTTAATAAAGTAGTTTCAAATCAGCCTCGTTCTCGCTGGGGGGGGGGGGTCGATAGCAGCTTGTTGGAATCCAGTGTCGAATCAAATCTCATCTCTACAGTCTGAACGTTAAAATAAATAATATTTCAGGAGTTAATCGGTTTTGTTGGCTGAGGCAGGATATTTAAAACGTTAATTAAATATATAAATACGATCAGTTCTGTAGATAATCCCTGATCCACTAGTGGCTGAGCCTGGTGTCGACATTTTACAAGGTAAAGACAGGTGAAGGGAAATGTTTTCAAAGCTACACCTGTTAGATATTTCACCGTAACGACATATTTTTCAGTTTGATGTATTCTGATGGAAGACACGAAAATAAAGTTTGGATGCATCTGGACAAAACCTCGAATAGGAACTTAAGCAAAAACGTCTTTCTTTTACATTAAAAAATTTAAATAAAAATTAGCGTTCAACTGGGAGTATTTTTTGAAGTTGAAGGGGCTCCTCGTTTCTGAGTTGAATATTTTAATCATTACTCATTATTTCGAATTATGAACCGAGGTCACACCTGAAATCTAGGGTTAACATGAGGGGTGTAACAACACATCAATACACAAATCCATCATATGCCCAACTCGGGTGCAGACTTGTTATCATGAGACTTTGTGATATCTAGAAACATGGTATCATCACCCAAACAGATAAATCTGATTTACACCCCTCGTTAACACCAGAATAAAAATCTGTTCCTCCTCCTGTCAGTTTGTTTTTTCACTAAATCATAATTAATAAAAAGAGATGAACAGATTTCAGAGATTTTTTTCCAGGGTTCTGATTGGACTGGCTATCGCAGCCCATCCCTGGTGTGTCCTGTCTCACTGCCTCTCTGACCTGCTTCACGTTTACCATGTTTACAGCTGAGCGTCATGGATGGAGAACAGAAACCGAGGTCTTCAGTCCTGCTGGTCTGGGTCTCAATAGCCACCGTTTGGTCTTAGAAGACCTCTCGGACCGTCTTTTGAAATGCTCCTCAGCCCTGACCGGGGCTTATCGGTACGGCGGCTCGGGCTGCTGGGGGTTGGGTCTGTAGAGCTGCTGCACTCGAACCGGCCGCCCGTTAGCCGGCCAGCCGCCCGACAGCTGTCCGATGACCCTGAGGCCCACCGGCTGGCCGTGTCCTGGAAGCGGGTTGCTGGGGCTCAGGACGTGGGTTTGTCCCAGCTGGGGTTCGGGGTGGGAGCTGCTCCCTTGATGGACGGGAGCCGAGGCCGGCGGGGAGACGGGGTAATGGGGGACGAGGATGGCCGGCGTCAGGCCGTAGCGTACTTGGAACACCCTGAGGGGTCCCTGTGCCACGAAGCCGTTAGGCCGCTGGGGTTCTGGGGGCTGCTCAGAGTCCTTCTTCACTCCCAGGACTTGGTTCTCCTCGGCTCGCTTGGCTTTGCTCGGCTGCCTCTTGGCTTGGACCACCTCTTGCATCTTCTCAGCCTGAGCCCGACGGATGTGATACGTCTTCCTGGAGCTTTGAAAGGAGTCCAGGAACTCGTCTAGGCTCACGTTCCCCTCCATGAATTTCTCCAGCAGCTCCTGTGAAGCAGGGCAGACAGACAAACCGGCATCAGAAGACAAGGAAACACACAGGAGGGGGTCCAGCTGCAGGGAAACCAAGGCCACAGACAATAAAGAGGATTTCATCAGGTCGGGGGTGTTTTTTACACGACTAACATTGGCTCACGTACCGTTTCATGTGGCAGGACTTTGAAGCGGTTTGATTTGTCTCCGTTTGTCCCAGAGTGTGAGAAGCTTCACTTAGTCAGCAACAGTTTTAAACCAGATCAGTTTATTGTCAAACCAACAATCAGCATTTCTCCTCATTATAGTGAAACGTGTTGATTTTATATATTTGTCCACACATCAATAAAGAGAGGCGAGGAATGTGAGAAACGTTAAAATAAAAGAAAATCCATGAGCTTTTCATGACTCAGCAGTTTGCAAGGAAACCCCAAAAGAAACGTAAAGTAAAAGAAATAACACACAAGCACAGGATTAAAACCCTGTGTTAGTTTAGCTTGAATAAGTGAAGAAAAATGAATGAATGAATAAATCATTGTTCTTATAGCTCAAACTGCAGATTACTGACCTCAGTCTTCATTTAAAAATGACAGAATCTTTCCATTTTCTGGTGTTTCTTATATCTAAAAGTAGAAATTGTTTATAATACAATAAAAATATAGTGTATTGTGTTTAGTTTGAATTTTCTAATCAGTGTTTGACTGAAAAAGTCAGAATTTATTTAATGTTTTTTGGTGCATCAGATCAAACTAGTCGGACTAAAACCTTTTATTAACCTGTTAAAATGCACCGGAACGCCTGTGTTCTGCCTTAAGTTTTGTTTTTCTTTATACCGTCATGACTTCTGAAGTTAAAAATTCAAATTTTTAGCTTTAAAAAGAGACCAAACTTGTGAGTTTATTCTATAAGGTTCAAGAGCAGTAGTTCATTTAGTTTGAGTGTACTTCTTAAGGCATTTCATGGTATTTTAGGCCCGCAGGTTAAGGGGTTAAGACTGATTCGTCATAATATTAATCAGTGTATAAAAAATATTCATATAAAATATTTATAATCTTCTACTTCCCTCCTGATGGCCTCACAGAGAGGAGCGGAGAGGTGGACGAACACCTGGTGAGGACGCCGCCTACAAGCCCCGCCCCCCACCAAAGGTTAACAACACGTCCAGATGGTCAGACCTGGAGGTCAACCCAGAACTCCCAGTAGGGACTTAAACATTTAGCTTAACTACATTAAAATTTATGATTTAAGACTTCATTTATATTTCAGTATTTATCTGAGGTGTTTTTTTTTCTTGTTCCTATTTGAGCAAAAGATTAACCAAATCCTGTTTGTTTACTAACTGCTTTAATAAAATAATCTCTTTGAACAATGAAAGAAAACCTCTCTTCACCTCAGCTCTCTGTAGAACAAATGAACTCAGGTGGGTTTGGAGGCTGACAGGAGTTTAGATTTATTGGGACGACACGTTTCAGTTTCCTTCATCAGATGAGTTTGTTCTTGTTGCTGCCTGACGGGGAGTCTTCAGGTCTGAAGATAAATCTGACAGAGAGGCCAAAAAAACGACAAGATTTTCTAGATTTTTATGTTCTCTCGGTGCCGTAACTGTGAATCAATGGGCTTTTTTGTGCAGCTGAAGAACAGCCATGAAAATGAAGATATTTCCCACAGAGACGACGATCCTCTGAGAGCTGAATCTGATATTCAGACCTCTGAGACCCCAGAGACCATTGATTCAGGCGTTTTAACTCAGAAGCTTTGATTAGAAAGTCTTTCATTATGCAATAATTACCAACTACATTTTATTTAATATGTGACTTAAAAACATAATTAACCAGTTTGGCATTAAAAAAACAGCAGATCTGTGTCATATTTCTCCTGATGTGTTCTGAGGCTTTTTATTCGCCGTCGCTTGTTGCGGCTGCTGGTTGGACTTTAATCAATCAGACGGCAGCCGATTGGAGGAGAAAGTCATGAAGGTATTGATCGTAGGTGGGCCGCGAGGATCAATATGTGCCTGCAGCAGCTGTGGGTTTCATCTGTTAATAACGCCTGGAACACGCTGCCTGTAGGTACACATTAGCATCAGCCTCACCCCATGTGGAGCAGAGGATTGTGGGTACTTAGGCGGTGCAGACAGATTTGTGTTCAGCCTTAAAAACAGATGATGTTGGTCAGAGCTGATGACTTCTCTTTTTATCGGTTAAACTTGAAAAATGATGGTAATTTTGTTTAAAAACTGTTATTTCGACTTGAATTAAATTTTAGTTCATTTTAACCAAGTTTATTTGAAAAGAAGCAGATTATAGATTATACAAATTAGAGTAAAAGTGTAAAAATACTGATTTTTAAACGTAATGTGTATAATTTTACTCATTTTGATAAGTCAAAACATTAATAAGAATTTAGGCTTAAACATATTTTTTCTCTTTAACAAGTTGTAACTTTTAGTATTAATAACCTTCTTACTTACTTATATTCATCTATGTTCAGATTTTAAGCTAGCCTTATGCTAGTTTTAGCTTCTGTTACTTTTAGTTAGCATTTTGCCACCTTTAGCTTCTGGCTAGACTGTCACACTTTTTAGCATGCCTTCTGCATCTTTTACCTAGTAATCTGCTATTATTTGGTATATAAAGCTATGAATTAGCATTTCTAACGTTTTTAGCTAGCCTTTTGCTACTTTTACCGACTCATTTGCTAGTTTAGCTTTTGGTTAACCTTTTTATTTGTTAGGGTTTTAGCAAACTATGTTGCCATTTTTAACTTCTAGCTACTGTTTTGCACCTTTTTAATTTAAGCCTTTTCTTGTTTAATTAATGCTTTGCTTCTTTTAGCTCATTTAATCTACAAATATTTTCATAGTTTTCATTCACTTGAGTTTTTACTGAATTTCCTTTAAAACTAAAGTCTGATTCTGCTTCATTCTACAACCCGGTCCAACCCTGAGCACGTGTCTCTGGTGAACTGGGTTGTGGTGCCGTCATGCTGCTCGGTGGATTTAAAACACGCCTCGAGGTTTAACAGAGTCACAAGTGGGTGGGCTCGTTGCCGTTTTTCCCCTCCTCAAAAACTCCCTGCCACACCGCTGCCAAAACAAAGAAACTCTGTTTTGACTGGCAGAAAGAACAAAAGAATTAGGGTTCCTGTGAGTTTTCCTCACCTCCGATTGCTCCTCAGCACGTGCCACCTCCTCCTGCAGGAGGTTCTGCGCCGTCTGCGGGCTGTGCTTCTGGCCGCGAGCCTCTGCAACGACAGACAAACATCACTGACGCATGCAGGGTGATGAAGCATGACTTCACTGGGGCTGCAGGAGAAAAATCCACAGAAACAAGAAACCGCAGCAGAGAAAGTTATTTTCCAATCACAAAGAGCCTTCGTGGTATGTGCTGATGAGGAGACGGAGTGGACAGTTTCTGGCCAGAAAAAACAGGAAAATGGGCTTAAAATATTCAATTCTGGTCTATTTTAGGAGACGGGTCTCAATTTTGTCTGACCAAAAGGCTCAAATTATTGTCAAAGTTGCCTTTTTGCCTAAAAAAAAATGAATAATTTGTATGAGAAAATTAATAAAGCTCCTATTAAATCACTCTTACTTTGATTCTTACCACGCATTTAATTATTTATGTTTATGGCAACACAATAAAAAATGCCGTAAGACATAATACAAAGAGTAACCTGTCAGAAGATTTAAACATCAGCATCACATCTGCGTATGCAAACTGTCATATGTTTCTCCTTTCTTAAAAAACGATATATAATGAATTTGATTTAAAGCAGATGAAATTGATGGTGAGCAAACTGCAGCAATGTTCTGTTTGTGGGAAAAAAGTGGGAAAGATTATCATGTTTCTAACTCCTCAGGATTTAATTTAATAATCCAGCAGGCTGATAATAAAGAAGCACTGCCAGATACTTTGAGGAATATCAGAATATATTCTTTGAAAACGTGTTTGTTATAAATGTTGAGTGCTGTAGATGTTGAAAATAAACACAGTGTGACATAAGCTCATGTACAAACTGAAGGTCAAATCTGATCCAATAAGCCAGTCTGGATAAAAAAAAAAAGACTCCCTCTGGACTTTGTCTGACCTCCTTTTAGTAAAATACTCCCAAATCCAAACAGTTAACTAAAAAAAGGGGGATTTTCTTTTGCAGAAACCCTTTGAGCTTGAAACATATAAACAGATGTTACTTAGGTGTTAATCTGAAAGGAAATTAATCTTCTTAATTAATATCCTGCATTCATATTTGTAGCGTACGCTCTAAACTGATGGGTAAGAAAGCAAATAGGAGAATCCTATGGTATAGATTATTTAAATTTACCTAAAGTGCCAATATTTGAATCTTGAAAATAAGCGCATAAGAAATAACACTTAAGTAACAAACACGATAAACATTTTTATCAGTTTAGACAAACTTCTAAGAAACATATATTGTACTTGTGACAAAATTTAATCTTTTAATTATAATAACCTGCCATGTAGAAGTTTTATTTTTGCTTGTGATGTGAGAAACCCTGGGTTCAGATCCCGGACGAGCCCCCAATTAATGTTACAATGCAAATTTTGGGCTGAAAAATAAAAAGGAGATATGAGGCATGAGCAAAATTAATAAAAAAAACTGGACTGTAACCAATAACTCAACTTAGATTAAAGATGAACTTTTTTTATAAAAGAAAAACTGTAACAATAAGAACAAAATGGTATTTATTATCTGTTTATCTGAAATTTCACATTTAAATTCCTGAACTAGATTGAAAAACTAAGAGTTTTATTGTAACTAGCAGCCTTTAGATCTGGGCCCAGTGTGTCTGATAAGCTTGTAAACAGCTCTCTCGCAGCCTGTCCTTGCCTCCTGGGCATTCTGTTCGGTAATCATTCTGAACGGGATCTGACCCGTCTGACTGCAAAGTGTGTCTTGTCCCTCGCAGAGACGATGTGACAACCACGCCGTCCCCGACAAGTCAAACTGAGTTCAGCAGAGACCGGGGGGGCAAAGAAAGGTCACTGAAATGACTCTAATAACCCTAAGCCCTGCGGGGAAATCTCCACCCCCACATGGAGGCAGATATGAGTGGAGGGAAAATGGTAATGTATGCTGGCAATCCTTTTCCCAGACAAGATGTTTTCTTTAAATCTTCTCTAAGACCGGAGCTCCATAACCAAGCAGTAAAATGATTTATTTTACTCTTTACTGAAGATAAATTATGTGTAAAAAAGCTTCAAGAACAATAAATCATCTCAGATTCTCCATTAAGCTTTTTATTACGCCGTTGCCTCTGCATTAATAATCCATAACTGCACCTTTCAGCGTTCTGGCCGTCGCCGTGAGAACATCAAGTCTGCTGCATTAAGAAGCAGGCAGGCATTAAGGGACAGACTTGTTCCTGACCCAGTGCTGCAGATGCTGGGGGAGGGCGGGGAGTAGAGGGGACGTAACGAGAGGTGACAGTCGAGCAAACAAACACTCCTACAGCAGCTGTATGCGACCTATATTTGTGAAGCTGACAGGGGAAGTAGACTTGAGGGGGGGTGCTTAGTGCTGCACAAAATTTACTTAACAAGTGAATGGTGTCGGAGACAGAGTCACACATTTTCTCTGAGAGCTGCTATGAGACAATGAGGAGGGGAGGCGGTTGCTCTGTTGCTGGGAGAGCCAATGTTTGGGGAAAATCAATACACTCCTCGACTGAACAACTGGCTTTTTCCTGAACTCATAACCCGGTCCTCATGGAAACTCAATTTTTATAGAATTATCTAGAATTATATGAAAACACTAAAACACCTTACAAAATGCTGTAGTGATCATGTTAGATGGTAAATGGACTGTACTTATATAGCGCCTTTCTACCCATCCAAGCGCTTTACACTACAATCTGTGTCCTCATTTACCCATTCACACAGCACTCTATTATGTCTCTACAAAGCTAACAT
>JAUBOC010000028.1:2526118-2540548 GCA_032275365.1 Anablepsoides cearensis | reverse complement strand
TATACCAATGGTAAACTTTAAATTTATGATTAAATGCAACAGAATAAATTTAAATAAATGTAAAAGATGAACAATAATAACAATTGTCCTGAACCCTGAGCTGTTGGCTTTAAGTAACTGAGCAATTTAGTTGAATAGCACAATAATAATGTCTGAAAATAAGCTGCTTTAAAGTCAGAATCAACCATAAACTAAATCTGACATAATGCATACTAGCTACTCATTAGAAACTCAGTAAGTAAAACTTTATTAGTTTTACTTTTAATAACATTTCTGTATTTATTTCAGATTTAGTCAGTCATACACTTAGTTCTTCAGTGTTTAAAAGAGGACGTGTTAAAACACTCTTTAGTCAAAGTTAAACATTAAACAAAGTTAACTACAACTGGCCCTTACGGGGCCACTGTAACGCTCATGTGGCCCTCTGTGAAAATGAGTTTGACGCCCCTGCTGTCGGTGAACTCTCACCTTGCTACTATATGTTGAAATATTCATGTTCCAAACAGGCTTAACTCTAATTGGTTATTTCAAGCTTAAAAAGTAGGTCACGTAACATTAAGAGTGGGTGTAGGGAAGTAGGCGGGGCTTAAACCTCCAC
This sequence comes from Anablepsoides cearensis, assembly GCA_032275365.1. Taxonomy (NCBI): domain Eukaryota; kingdom Metazoa; phylum Chordata; class Actinopteri; order Cyprinodontiformes; family Rivulidae; genus Anablepsoides; species Anablepsoides cearensis. The sequence goes on along the minus strand of JAUBOC010000028.1, from coordinate 2,539,950 downwards.
ATAGTGTACAGACTCTGGTTATAAAACACAACACTGCAGCTCCTTTGTATTTTTTATATACAGATATTTACATTTTACTTGTGGATTTACCTGTGCACTTTCAATATCTCAGTGATGTCAGAAAAAGATTTTAACACATAAAAAATAACCTTTGATTACATAAATATATGAAGCCTCAAGATCAGTCTTGCTGTATTTAAAAATCTGTTCAAACCAGAGTTAAAGGTTTGAAGAAGCAGAAAAGTGTTGTTTTATTTTGAAAAAACATTATTTTTTATTATTATTATTTAAATGGATGACTTGACCCCAGGCAGCATATTGAGTTCCTGATGGATTTGTTTGTGTTGTTTCTTTTGAAAACAACAAACAAATCTGCTTTGTCCCAAAGAAAATCTCTGCTCGGCAGGATTAAAAGTCACAATTGTCCTCATCTTAGGCCACGTCGTCGTAATCGTCCTCATTCTCACTCCCGATATCGTCGTAGTCCTCTGAGGTGTTGTCAGCCTCTGGATCTGCTCCCTCAGACTCTGCTGAGACGTAGTCAGGCTGCTGGTCCGTGCTCTCCTCGTAGTCGTGCTCCTCAGCCAGGTTTTCATAACTTTGACCCAAAGAATCACCAGAGTTCACATTTGGATCGTTGGAGAAAAAAGGAGGAGGAGGAAGGAAAACATCAGTCTCATTGTCTGCCGTCTCGTAGTCCGGCTGCTGGTCTGTGCTCTCCTCGTAGTCGTGCTCCTCAGCCAGGTTTTCATAGCTCTGACCCAAAGAACCATCAGGTTTCATATTTGGATCATTGAATGAAAGGGGAGGAGGAGGAGGGATGATTGGTTCTTCCTCCACCTTCACGTAGTCCGGCTGCTGGTCCGTGCTCTCCTCGTAGTCGTGCTCCTCGGCCAGGTTTTCGTAGCTTTGACCCAATGTGATGCTCGGTCTTTTTGGTGAATTTGAAGGATTGTGTAGCGAAGGAGCAGACCTCAGCTTTGTTTCCTCTTCCACCTTCAGTTGGTCCGGAGTTTGCACACTTTCTGATATCTGCTCATAGTCATGTTCATCGTCCACATCCTCAACACCAAGGACATCTGGAACAACGAAACTCATAAATCATGATTTGCTTAAAGTTGATGAGAACTCTTTACAAATAATGACTGAAAGAAGGATTTACTTCAAAACAAAAACATTTGCAATATGATTCAGACAACTAAAACACTGGTGTTTCATCAAAACTTAAACCATAATGATTAGTTTGGTTAATTAAGATATTTCCACAGAAAAATCCATAATATAGCTGAAATCACATTGAGGGAGAAAAGTCTGTTCACTTACTGTAACTTGATAAACAATGTTTCATGATTATCAAAATGCATCATAACTCTTAGTTAAGAGAAAAATAAATCAAATAAGAAGACTATTTTGTTTATTATCTAATTAAGAAAAAGAGAATGTTTTTTACAAGTTAAGGTGATCTGTTGTGGCCTATATTCAGTGTTAAGTGGAACAGAGTTCTGTCTCTTTAAATGGCCCATATTTCACTCGAGGTGACCCCTACATCCAATAAATTAAAAAGGAAAAGCAGTAGTCAGGAGGAAAACTCCCTGGGACTTTTTTTGTTTTCATAAGAAAATAGAAGAAGTTAAACTAATTTCTTAGCAGAGAGAGCGGATGATGAGTAATTGTAATAATGAGAAAATAAGAGGAAGTGCATGAAGAAAAGGTTTGACATCATGTTTGGTCAAATTCACTGAATCTTGCCTGGTGTGAGAAACTGTGTCCGAGGAGGCAGAGGAGGTGTGGGACCATCCACGTTTCTCTCCTGGTATTTGTTGCTCCTGAATGTTGAACAAAACAACAAAACAGTGATGTTAGTGAGTGAGTTCTTCATTCGTGGAACACGCTTTGCATATGCAGAGACGGCTTTTATTGAAACTGTGCAATGTACAGTGTGAAAATATAATTAGCAGTCTTATCTTGTAGTAGTAATATAAGACTTACAATATATCTTATAGCAGTCTTATCTTATACAATTAGCATATCTTATAGATATAAATAGGATTTAAGCTATAAAGAGTGTTATAAATGAATGAATAAGTGTTTTTACACTTTTCTGTCTGACTGGAGGGAAAACACAAAATTTCTATTAAGCTTTCTTTAAACTAACGTTTGAAAAATTGGTTTTGCGTTTAAGCATCGTAGACAAATACAAACCCCATATTGCTAACTTGACCTTTTCACAGTTTTAGCAATGATAAATAACCAAATTGTAACAAAATAATAATTTATATTATTATACAATATTTGTCAATGGATCACAAATCAGATTGTGTAGAATATAAATAAAAACATTACTCTATTTGGGCATCAGATCTTTTCTGAAGTTGCAAAACTCTGTGTTTCCCTGTAAAAATAAAAACAAGAGGGGGAAATTTTGTTACAATTCATGCAAAATAAAAAAATGCAAAGATAAAACAATCAAAACAGTTTGGGAAAAAACAAGAAAATAAACAAAGATAAGAAGCAATCAGTTACTTAAAGAAGCTAAACCAAAATAAAATGGCAAAATCTGTGTTTACATCTTTATAAATGCAACTTATTGTTTTTCCAAGTGTTCCGATACTGAAGATTTGTTCTCTTTATTTGCTCTGTGTTCATTTAGAGACTAAATAAGAACAAAGTCCCAGTCTGTGTCTGCAGCCCGGTTTCCCCGCAGGGATTATTAAAGTTTCATCTGAGCCAATCAAATCCACAGGGTGTCCCTAATTATAGCAAATCATACAATTATAATAATGTTTCTTCAGAGCTGCAGTAAAACCCTGAGAAAAACTTTCTGCAGCGACATTTTAACAATGTTATGATTCTTCCTCTTCTAGATTCTCATTTGTGGTGGAAAAAAGTTCATGATTTGGTTTTCTGTATAACCCAAAATAACAGGTAGTTATTGAGACAGAAAGTGAAACTGTTTTTACTTCTCTTTTATGAATTCATTTATTTCTTTTGAATTGCAGCTAAAATGTTAGTTTCTTGTAAGGACAGTTTAAAAAGTAAAATCTCTCCTTTATTTTCATTTCATGCCTATTTTATGTTTAAACAAACAGATTATATAACAATTATAACAAATAAGCAAGTCAAATAACTTACATTTGACAAGTATTTGAATATAATATTAATTATTCTATGATTCTTCTCCAAAGTGGTGCCTCTTATAAAAAAACCTTCAATATTATTTTAAACTGAATTGTCTGAGTTTAATTAAATAAAATCATCAGTTTTCCAAATGAATCAACCAAAAACACAAACATTACATATAAAAAATCTTTTTATCTGTAGAATATTTATTCTGAATTAAATCAAGTCATGGGTCGACAACAATAAAGAGTATTTCTGCCTTTTCTGTTAAAAAAAATCTGTTCAGAGCTGCAAAAAGTACTTATTGTTAAACTATATATACATATATAAGTATATTAGGACAATATGTAATCAATTCTTTTCCATATCTTTGTAAAAAGACATATTTTTAATTACTCATCTGTGTGCAAATATGTCCCTCAAAATGGCCGCCCCAGCAACAACTGTAACTCGGCCTGTTTTACAGCCGTTCAGCTAAACTTTAGCTGAGAGTCAGTTACAAAACAAAGTCAAAATGAAACTGAGCCGCACATACCTCGGCTATAAAAAGGTTCACATGTAGGGAACAATGACAAAACCTAATGTATCTTTATCTTTTATCTTTATAAATTATTTTATCACAGACAGTTACTTAACATTTTAACTGTTAATAAACGTGTGAAATGTGTTATATTATGGAGTAATAACATAAATTTGCTCCAGAGGACCTTTTATTTGAATGAACTAAGAGGTCTTGAAAATCTATTGTATTTCAACTGGTGAAGATTCCCAGTCTTGCAGGTCATGATCAAATGATTGATTTTGTGTTAATTTTTCATTTTTATTTTATTTACAATTCAAGTTATGATCTTGTGCAGGCTGATGCACATTTACGTACAGGAAACGAAAACAGAAGTAGCTAAAAGATTCAGCTGGTATATGCTGTCCTACCGTCACTAGAGAATCATTTATTTCTGAGTATCTTTAATGTGTTTATTTGAATGTTTTTGACAAAAAGACAAAACAAACTGAGACTTTTTAACAATATAAAATTTCTGTGCGTTTTTTTTTTTTTTTTTACAATATAGTTGACTATAGCAAATTGAATACTTTAGTGGTTTCTAAAGTTACGGTCAGGACCACATTTACTTAAAAAAAATAAAGACAGTACTGGATGTGGATGAAAAATTAAATGAAATTACTGATTCCAAATAATATTTCATTGTTTGGGTATTAAAACACTGTTTCTATGCAAAAAATACTACATAGAGCTCAGATATTGTTAGCGATCCTCATGTTTAGTCGAAGTTAATTACAACTAGCCCTCTGTTTAAAAATGAGGTTGACACCCATGTTGTAGTTGTAGTTATTTCTGATTGTTTTTTTCTTTTTATTTTAAATAAATTACGACAAAAGACAGTTCTCAAGTCGACACTTATTTTAGAAAATTCGTATTATGAGATACTTTGCTGACAGACAAACAGTTGACTGTAACAGGTTTAGGTTTTGAGCAAACACAATATAATTCGTTGCTCTCATTATTTTGAGGACGATGCTCAGTTACTACCGCACCAAATTTCAGTTTTAATATCTTTAAAATGAACAGAATTTTCTTTTGTTTTTGCATCAGCTGTGAGCAGCCATCTTTAACTGAGGTGAGTCCAAACGGTAGATGTCTGGATTACTTTTCATTAAAGTTTGCTCAGTGGTTCATGAGATATTTTGCTAACAAATTCCTGTGTGATTAGTTTGAACTCAATGTTGAGGATCAGTCTCAGCTACTACCACACCAGGTTTTAACTCCATATATCTAGTATAGGAGTTGTAGTCATTTAGTCATCATCATCATACAACCTCATTAGAGTTATTGATAAAGTTTGTTTATTTTAAAGATTAGATGAGGTCAGGATCAGTCTGCGGGCTGAAAACCAAAACATTTCTCCCCCACAATTGTTGAAAATTACCTTTTTTTCTTAGTCACTTCAGAAGTCTAACCTTAAGTTTATTATTATCTAAAGAGACAATAAAGCAAAACAGAAGGTGTGTCTAAAAACAGGAAACCGTCATAAATATGGTATTTTTGCAGCCGACATGCAAATAAAACTTCTGGTAAATGTGGCTCAGAGAGCTTGGCCTTACCTTTTGTGGAGATGCATTTATTGATAATCAGGAAGATGAGGCTGATCACCAGAGAGAAAAAAATCATTCCGATTATCACTAAAACCCAGATGTATTTGCGTAGAATACTCATGCTGGACGTCTGGGCACAAAAAAAAAAACCCAAAAACAAACAATAAATAAAACAGGGAGAGAAGGAGGGAGAGAAAATATCAGTCACACACTTGGATATAACAAATATGATGTCTTGCTTTTTAGTATAGAAGGCTGGATCGGAAAGAAAAGCGTTGACCACTTCCTCTTTTAGTGCGTTGACTAAGTCTTAAGGTTATTTTGGTGTTCACATTTTGCTCTGAGAAGCTCAAACAAGCCTCCTGCCGTCTCTAGGGACTCTTCTTTTTGGGAGGAAGTCTGCCGCCTGCACTGCCAGCAGTAAAAATGTGACACATACAGATAATTCTGCTGCCTTACAGACGCAGAGCTGAGGTATCAGAGTCTGGAACTGTTCATTATAACCGGAACGACACATTTCTGTCCCAATATCTCTATGAGCAGATGGATGTAAACACTAGTTTTTTTTCCTTTTTTATCTTCTTTCTGCCTCACATCCCCCTCAACCTACAACAGCTTCCTGACAACTTCCAAATACAAACACTGTTAATTCACATGTAGCTCATTTTAACTCATTTCAAATATGACTGGAACACGCCCTACCTCTTTAGAAAACAGCTGACGGTTTCAAAGTTGAGTTAAAACCAGGTGGAGGTGTCAGGGAGCTGGAGATGAAAGTGGATATCACCGTAAAGTAACAGTCATCCTGTTCTGAAACTCTGCATACCAGCTTCTGTGAAGAAACCAAACTATCCCCACCCTCTGCCATGCTTCACTAACCACATGTGTGTTTGTGTGACTGACAGAAAGTCAAACTTATTTTTTTTATTTAAAGTGATGCTGCAATTTGCACTTAATTTATTTTGTTAGATTACAACCAGTATTTTTGAGTCAAAATAACCTAAATGTAGCATCTAAATCCCACTTTAATTTTGCACTTTTTAAAAATCATTTGTCACAGATTTGAGCGACACGAGGAGCTTGAATGAAAACTATAAAATACATTAAAAGGAAAAACAAACAGCTGACGAGAATGCTCAGCTGCAGGAGGAAGGGGAACTGAGTGATATGGACAGAGGCTGGTGAGTGGAGAGGAAACACCTGGCACAGCTGGAGACAGGTGGAAGTGGGCGGGGCCATAGCTGAAGGATGCGGAGATGAGTGGCAGATGAAACACAGAAAGCAAGAAACAAAAAATAAATGTAAAAACTAACAAATTTATTTATATAAAACATGTGATCTTAACATTTTATTTAAATAAATTAGAAGAATTTGACATTGTTTATATTTGGTATGACTCAGTTTGATGCATCACTACTCTTTAGGGATATTCAAAAATTCATTTTTGAAACAGCGTGAGCTTTTGTAGATTAATTTAAAAATAACTACACCAAACAGGTTTCTGTAAAAAGAGAAAACTTGATTTTGATTATTTAAAATGTGTTTGCTCTTATTTTGAAAGACGTCACCGGAAAGTAAAGAAAGTTGCGCGGTTCAGACACATACCGACAGCGCTTCTGCCGTTTTCAAAATAATAGCTTGTACTAGCCAAACATTGTAAAACACATTTTTAACGTAATATTACAGTTAAAACATGCCAGCTGAGTTATATTTTTGCATGTTTTATAAATATGTATTATAGTTTGTATTATAATTCATATGAAATGGCCCTCGGCGCCAAGGGTAGTGTTTTACTTTGAAACTATAACCGGAAGACGTTGTCCTCTCTCTATCTAGCTTAACAGTAGTTGTGATGTTAGCCTGTTTTCTTGGACACTCCTTGCTCTTTTTCCATCTTTCTGGTAATATCCTGTAAGCCCTCCTTCGGAGACCATGGCCTCGGAGGCCTCGGGATCCCCTCCGTCCCACCATGACGGTAAATGTCCCCCGTTTGACACGTCGTTTCGGGGCGGGAGAGCTGAAGGTTGGCAGCCCTGAAGGCAGCGGCCTCTGCATCCTTGACAACATTAGCAAGTTAGCATCATCAGGGCGACGTGTCACTGCATTCACCGGCTCTTATTGACAATTTACTGCTACGCAGTGTGTGGATTTGTAAATATGTCTTAAATCAAACTGAAGTTAGCAAAGCTGTAAATGATTAAACCGGAGTCCTGTTGTCATACCATAAAACAAAACGTTGTAGCTAGCAGCTTTGAGCTAGATGACTAATTTAATCCTAAAGTGGGTTTGGTCCAGATTTGACAGCCTGTATAACTCGGGTTTTATGGGTGCTATTTTATATGATGTGTACTTTCATGAAGGTTTGACCCAACATAGAGGTGGCTGGTTTATTTTGATGACAGAAACACAGGGATGTTGCAAGCTTGGGAATTAAAGAATATATATTTTGAGCTAGCTTAGAGTTCATGGTTAAACTCAACATGTAAAAACGAATTATTCTTTCGGAACATTCATTATACAGAATTTAAACTTCCACAGTTTTTCATATCTTATCGACTGAGATTCCCTTTGTCTTGTTGAATGTCAGGTATGTTTTTAAACCTCAGCATTAAAGTCGCTGGGAACCTGTTGGGATTTCATAACAACACTAAAAGCATAGCTGAGCAGATTAAATGCATTTTTTGGTTCAATTAAGCAGCTTTTATTACACTTGTACAAGTAGTCCAGAAATGCAACCACAGCAGTTGTGATGTGTTGTTTAGAATTCTAATCTATGATATTGATGATCAATAAGCAGCTGGATTAAACTCTTGCTGTTGAATGTCACTGCTGGATCACACAAACAACTTAGTGTCACATGCAGTGTTGTTTTGTGGTTGTTAACTTGTGCTTTCCTAATTAATTAGAATAAACTAACACAACACAACTAATGTAGATAATGCAAGGAAAGTAAAATAGTTTTTTGTCAGATTATACCAGGATTTTATGCAGTTAAATGTACTTATGAACACTGCACAAATTCTTTTTTTTTTTTTTCATATCAGTTGTTAACTGTTTGTTTATCTATGGAAGCAGCTGAAAATAGTGTGTTTTGGATAGAAAATTCTGACAATTTGGATATATTGTTTAGGCTCAGATTTGTTGAGTTAAACAGGCAGATGAAATGCTTCATTTACATTGTGTGCATACCTGCATCTCAGAAATGCATATCAATCTAGGCTCATGCATGTGTGGGTTTTCCTCCAGCTACTCTGTTAGGTTCTTCTGTAACTCTAAATTGTCCCTAGGTGGGAGTGAGAGTGTCATAGTTGTCTGTATTTGTCCCTGTGATGGACTGGAGACCTGTCCAGGGTGTCCTGCTGGATGAAGGAAGGGAGACGTCAGTAGAAAACTACTCTTTCAAACCGGACTGTTTCTTTGTGTTTGACCTCATTGTTTTGTTTTGTGCTTTAGTTGATTGATGCTGAGCTTCATCAGTGTTTGCAGTTTTGTTGTTGACTTTTATTTACAGAGGTTTTCTAATATGATGTTTGTGCAGAAGCTTTTCAGAGCAGTAGCTGTTACAGTAAAGTTAAATGAATTTGTGTGATGAGCCTAACTTTGTCCTGGAATCCAGGAGGAATGGATGTGAATCAGGTGGTGGAATTTCTGCAGAGTTTGCTCAGCTATCACATGACGGTGACCGAGCCGTCCCGCTGCCTGTTGCTCCTAAATGTTTCCGTTTGTCCGTCTGCGTGTGTAGAATTTCCTCGTCTCTGTCCTCGGTGTGCTGGTTTTAAATAACGGATGAGTTAAATCAAATTAAATCAGGTACGAGCTGCTCTCCGTGTGACTGACGAGAACAGAAACTGATAGAACTGGGAATGATCTTAATCAAGTAAAATAAATAAATTAACTTTGCAGGATTGTCTTGCTGAGCTTTCCCCTCTTTAATTACATTCAATCAGCAGCTGATTAACGCCACCTCTGCTTTTTTATTTTCACATTTTTATTGCTGTTTTGTTTTCTTCCTCATCTAAGAGGTCCTCCAGCAGAGAGTGGCAGCTCTGGAGCAGGAGAGGACCGAGTTCATCAAACTCAAGCAGCAGCTGGAGACCGAGTTCAACCAGAAACGAGCCAAATTCAAAGAGCTGTACATGTCCAAGGAAGGCAAGTATCATAAAACAATCAAACCGTGTGCAAATTTGCTTTGATAAATCATTGACAAAAGTGCTCAGAGTTCTGCTAAATGGTTTGCATAAAGTCAGGATTCTATAAAAAGAAACCTGAACAAGCGGCTCCTCCTTCCCCGCTGCATCGTTTCACCCTCTGCTCGTTTTTGGCGTTTCATTTTCTATCATGTTTGATCCATCTCACCTCCCTTCAGGGGAGCTCAAGAGGCAGACGGCGGCGCTGGAGAACTACCAGACCGAGCTGAGCTCCCTTCAGACCCAGCTGACCCAGGCCCGGGCCGAGATCGAGACCATCAAAGCCGTGGCAACGGTGTCGGAAAACACCAAGCAGGAAGCCATCGACCAGGTCCGCAGCCAGTGGCAGGAGGAAGTGGCTTCTCTGCAGGCCATCATGAAAGGTGATCTGCTTGTGGAGCTCCAGGATGTTCCGTTGTGTCACTTAGTTAATTATCGTTTTTGCTGCTTTCTGGAGTCGCTGCTTTGATTATACATCCACAAACACAAGAGCTCAGGTGGAGAGCGAGAGACACTTCAGTGTCATAAAACTTTTTATAGTTTTTTATCACAGTTTTCTGCTTGTAGTTAAAGTGTGACTGAAGCTGGTCTCTCGCTGCTCGACTCTTTGTGCTTTAAACCCGTCTCACGTGTCTGATTTATTGTTTTTTTTTCTCCTCACAGACACTGTGTGTGAATACGAGGTCCAGTTCCACCAGCGCCTGGAGCAGGAGCGGGCCCAGTGGAACCAGTACCGAGAGGCGATGGAGAGAGAGCTGGGAGACCTGAGGCGGCGTCTCACAGAGGGTCAGGAGGAGGAGAACCTGGAGGATGAAATGAAGAAAGTAGGAATTTATTTTTGATTAAAATTAATTTACCTGCTGTTTGTGTTTAGAAAGTTTTAACTTATATTTTACTCTGACATGGAGAACTGATGATCCCTGGTTTAGTTTTTCTATCCAAGTTTAGAAAAAGAAAAACAAGATGAAGTCCAGAGAACAGATCATAATGTGCTGATGGACTGGGCCAGCTGGATGATTTACCGTCTGCTGACCAGAACAAAATGTTTTAAAAATATTCAGAGTTTTCAGGTTCATGGCTGCTGAAAGCTGCAGCTACTTTTAATCCCTTCTGACGAAAAAAAATCTGTAGAAATCCAGAGCTGAGAGCTGACTGGGTGCAGAAGCTGAAACAGAGATGTTTAAATTAAAATATGAGCTAAAAGCAAAAAACAAAGCAAAGGCTAGCTAAAAGAAGCAGAATGGTTGCTAAAAGGTAAAATGTAGCAAAAGGATAGTTAAAAGTTGAAAGTTGGAACAACCTACCTAAAAGTTTAAAGTAGCAGAACTGTACTTGAGAGCTAAAAAAAGGCAAAAGGCTAGTTCAAAAGACTGGATAAAAGCTAAAAGTTGCACAAGGCTAACTAAAAGCTAAAAGGAGCACAGGGCTGGCTAAATGTAGTAGAATGCTAGCTAAAAGCTAAAATATCAGACCTTTACCTGAGATCTAAACAAAACAAAAAGCTAGCTAAAAACTAAATGTAGCAAAATGGGTTTTAAAAGCTTAATATACCGAAATGATAGCTAAAAGTTGAAAGTCAGAAAGACCTACTTAAAAGCTAAAAGTTGCAGAACTGTACTCGAGAGCTAAAAAAGGCAAAAGGCTAGCTGAAAGTGGCAGAATGGTAGCTAAATGTAGCTAAAACATAGCTAAACCAAGCTAAAAATAGCAGAATGGTTTATAAAAGTTAAAAGTAATAAAACAGTACATGAGATCTAAGCAAAACAAAATGCTAGCTAAAGGAAGTATCAGAACTGTACTGGAGAACTAAAAATAGCACAAGGCTAGCTAAAAGTAGCCTCTCACACAGAGCAAAGATGGTTTTTTTGAAACAGGTTTTGAAGGAACTGAATGAATAAATCAAATTCTATGGAGGAAATATTTATAAATCATCTCCTGAACCAGCTGAACATTTTATGACTGGCCTAAATAGCACAAAGTATTTAATTCAAACAATTTAATTCCATAAAACTTTGTTTAAAACAGCTAATACAATTCCCTATCCTCTGTTGGCTGCTAATTCCTGAGTAAAACTAGCTAATATTACTTCAAACAGTTCAGCTCAGATTTATATAAACCCTTTAGATTTGAGCTTTAAATAGCAGAAAGATCCAGAACCATCAGATTTTTGCCCTCCACCCACACCACCTTCACTCATCCTGTTCTGTGGAGGATGAAGAGAAGAAGATAATATAGAAACTGATCTAAACGTCAACTGCAGCCAAAATAATCTGATGGATTTCAACCATTGAGGTTTTGTTCAGAAGCAGTTTTCTGTGAAGGAGCCGTCCATGAATCTTTGTGAAGAGACTTGAGTCGGTGCTGAAAATGTAAACATTGAAAGTCTGAGGAGAATGACTCAGTAAGTGGTACAAAAAAACAGATTTCCTGCCGGGCAGATTTGTCATCACGCTGGATTGTTTGTAACGTTCCCTTTCTGTGAAGACGAGTAAATTCTGTGTTTGACGTTGTGACGATCTCTTCAGGCCCAGGAGGACGCGGAGAAGCTCCGCTCGGTGGTCATGCCCATGGAGCAGGAGATCGCCGCCCTGAAGGCCAAGCTGATCACCACCGAGGAGAGGGTGAAGGAGCTGGAGGCCTCAAAGGTGAGTCAGCAAATAAAGGTTTGAAAGATACAACTGCTTTCTTTCATTTAATTCATTACTTTTTTAATTGTAAATAGATTTTGTTTTGTTAGTTTTATGAATGAATAAATAACAAATAGAAAGTTTCCTGTGTGGGAGCCTCTCATTAACCAGTTAAAATGATTTTCTTACAAGAAGACAATATTTCTATGGTTTAACTTATTAGTTTTTTCGAAAACAAACTAAGATTTTATGAAAGAGTTGTAAGTTACTGATTTAATTTGCTCTACACGTCGTGCCAATTTTTCTTCGAAGGTTGTTTATACAAGCTGTGATTTGGCTCGAAGTGAAGCTGTTGTGAAAGTGCTTCAGCCTTGTTCCAAAAAAATAAAAAAAAACATCAGCTTCTATTATGAAATCATGTTTAATGTTTTCTTTATGGCATTATTAGCTCATTTTATTATCTCTGATTGTTGCACCGATTGTCATTTACAACCTTATTTTAATAATAAACAGATATTAGTCAATGTGTTTCTAAATTACTCAGCTGTTTTCATCCAAATATGGTGTCATCTGGCTCCACAGTGACTCAGGCTCCCCATAGTCGCTTCTATTTTAGAGATTCAGGAAACAAAAGGTTGTGCAAATCCAGATAAAATATTTGTCTTCCTGTTGATGAAATAAGTTCTTTTTGTTCCAAAAGCCTGAAGCAGAATAACCCGGAGCTTTGTTGTTGTTTTTGGCAGGTGAAGGAGCTGAATCACGTTCTGGAGGCCGAGAAGTCGTGTCGTACGGACCTGGAGATGTACGTGGCCGTGCTGAACACCCAGAAGTCCGTCCTGCAGGAGGACGCGGAGAAACTGCGAAAAGAGCTTCATGATGGTACTTTTTGGTTTTTGTGTGTTTTTTTTTTATTGAACATCTTATTAAACATAAAATACATTTTCTTTTTATAACCACCCCACCCAATACAAATATAGATTTTAAAAGATAATCTTTAAATAAGAGATTAGTGAGGAGTCCACCTTCTTAATTTGATCCATTTGCCAAACATCAGATAAATTGTAGGCACATCTAAAAGTTGGAGGTCTTTTCATTTAAGCAGCTTCACCCTCTATATAAAAGAGCAATAAAGGCAATAAGGACTTATTTTGATTTAAGTGAAAATGCTAAATACAGAGATTGTGGCATCTATGATTTCACCAGTGCCTCAGAGATGAATTTAAATATAAAGTGCCCAGCTCAGTTTCACATCCTTCAGTGAGAATTTATGTCCGGTTAAAAATTTTACTCGTTTTATTTTAGACCAATGCAATTTATGAACAACTTTAAACTCACTCCATGTCTCAACGCTTCTATGGAAACTTTTGGGTCAACGCTGCAGAAATTGTCCAACTGACCAAGTCTTACAACCTTATATCAGATACAATAAAATTTGATTTTGTTTTAAGACTGATAAACAGGAACAGAATGTGAGATTATTGATTTTGTTAACCTGGAAAGTTTTTCTCATTTCAAGAAGTCTTAACCAGTCCAAATGTCTTACAGCACTGTCAGATTATTTACTTCATTTGGAGGATTCAGACTATAATCATGTCTTTTTTTAAATCCACGTTTTTACCTGTTAAATACATTTTGTTTGTTTGTGTATTCTGGTTCTGGGTCAGACTCTGGTTCTGGGTCAGACTCTGGCTCTGGGTCAGACTCTGGTTCTGGTTCTGGGTCAGACTCTGGTTCTGGGTCAGACTCTGGCTCTGGGTCAGACTCTGGGTCTGGGTCAGACTCTGGTTCT
>JAUBOC010000028.1:2504693-2518284 GCA_032275365.1 Anablepsoides cearensis | reverse complement strand
AATAAAACTCAGCTGATCATCCCACAAAGTATCTTCATCCTCGGACCACGTATTTCTGTCTTTGTTAAATAAATATTCCACGACAGTAGTAAAAGTAGATAAATACTACAAGTAAAACTGGTTAAAAGTTATAGACAATTATTTATATCAAAAGGATCTTAGGTAGAAAATATAAGACAAATGAACACATTTATAATCAGTACTTTACTATATTTTTTGTTATTTTGTAATATTTTATTTTAATGTGTACAATAATTCTACAGAAATGGCAAATGAAACAAGGTATTAACGGCCTCAACTAACAATCCTAACATTAGGTTTCCCATTTAAAAAATTAGGTTTTATCTTTTTATTTACGATTAGATGGATTGTTTTGTTCATTCTGCAGCCTCGTGAGCCAAATAGACAAAAAATTAATTTGAATTACAACCGTTTTCATAGTAAACATACTGCTGCATTTATTTATTTAAGATGTTTTGCAAACAGATCATTTTTTTTCCAGGAATAAATCAAATTTTAAGTTGTAAAATATTGTGAAAACACAGACACGGGTTGGTAAATCCGTCTCAGGTGTCGAAACGCCGTGGATTTAATTTGAAAAGAGGTTTGGAAAATTGACATGTCACAGTGAGCTGGAGTGATTTGTGTTCAGGTGGTGCTGGTGAAGTCGAGGGAGCAGGTGGCGGACGAGCTCAGTAGACTACAGAGAGACAACGAGAGCCTGCAGGGAAAACACCGGCTGCACCTCGAGCTCCAGCAACAAGAGGATTTCCATATGCCTCATGCTGTTCAGGTAGCCTTAACGGAGAAAAACACTTAACGATGGAAATAATCACACGTAGAGTCAGGAAATGTGGTCAGTTTTTCCTCCAGGAGTCTGACGTTTTAGCAGCAGAACTAAAGGATAACTCAGGAAACACTAACTATAGGATTTAACAAAGAGTCTAGTCTTAAAGTAGATGGAGTGTCAGCCTCACAGACAGAAACTGGAAGTTGGACCCTGATAACTGAAAACTCTGCCTCCATTTGGTAAGATTTTTCATATAAGATGGATCTGAATTATTAAAAATGTATCAAAACTGATCAGAAATAAGGTTTAGTTTCAGATTGTCAGGGTTTTTGTGCGTCTTTAATAAAAATAATAAATGAGTATTTGTGTTTTGATGATAGCTAAAGTTGAGCGTGATGGTTTCTGCAGGAGCTGCAGGGCTTGGTGCTGCAGCTGCGTGACGACACGGTGGCGCTGCGGACGTCGACGGATCACATGGAGGAGAAGCTGAAGGCCGAGATCCTGTTTCTGAAGGAGCAGATCCAGGCGGAGCAGTGTCTGAAGGAGAACCTGGAGGACACGCTGCAGCTGGAGATCGAGGGCTGCAAGGAGGAAATAGGTGAGAGTCCAGAACCGAGCGCCGATCAGCTGTGAGGCGAAAAACGTCACGATTAACAGAAAATCAGCTAAACTTTTAAAATTCCTTCTTCATTTCTGCTTTTGTTTTCTTGACTGATCACTGTGTTACAGACATCTTGGAAGGTATGAAAAACTGCCTGTATGTGTTTTAACATCGTTAGTGTTGCATCAAAGTAACATAGAGCTTGTTTTTCTCTCACATGTTCCTAAAGGCACAGTAGATGTCAAAAAACACAACTCTTCAGTGTTTTTAACCTAAACTTTTATGTTTCTAATACAATTTTTACATCAATAAATGATTATTTGGGGGATAATGTTACTAAATAATCAGGGTTAGTTAGAAAACAAAATATTCCTTATCTTTTTAGATTGACTGTTTGTTTGTTTGTTCTGCTGACAACAATCCTGTATAGGTGAGGAGGGTTTGGTTTTTCTGTGAAACAGAATCTGAAGTTTTATCTGTTCTATAGAGTTTTTTATGCTTCTAAGAGAATTATTGTTTTTTTGAAATCTTTGCTTTCAGTTTTATGAGGAAAGAACTACTTAATTAAACCCATTTGAAGTCTTTCTGACCTGCTTTCCTTCTGTGTTTATTTTAAAAACTAATAAAATTCTGGGTTTGCGATAATCTTTGTTTTTCTGTTACTAAAATAACTTCAGATGGATTTGAACTAAACTTTCTGAAAACTAACTGAATGACTAATAGGTTTAATAAATTTGATCTGTTTTAGTCGCTTAAGTTAATTTTTACTGTAAAAAAAAGAAAAATCAGAGTTTTATTTATTTTCTTTGAAATAATATCCTGACCCAGCAAATATGAGGCCATAGTCATTAAAGTCTATAGCATCTCGTGTTCCTTTTGTTTTTTCATCGGTTTTGTTCAGATTTTTTTGTCTTCAACACGAGCAGAGCACACTGTCTCTCAGCTCTGTTGCATTGGTCTGAATTTTCAAAGGTTTTTCTAGAGAGAACAGTAATCTTTTAGGATCCAGATGAGTTTTGTGTTCATCTGAACGTCTCTGTTCTCCACAGCATCTTTCTCCAGTCTGAAGACGGAGCTGGAGAGAATAAAGGCAGAGAAGGAACAGGTATTTTAATTTTTTTATGTCTAACAAAGAGAAGAAAAGCAGCTTTTTGTTCTTATAAATATATTTAAAACCAGTTATGATGTTTTTATGGACTGGTTTTGAATCCTCTTGTGCTTTGAATAAGTCAGAAGAAGCTGTCCTGCTCAAACTGAGTGTTATCATTAGTGTGTGTGTGTGTGTGTGTGTGTGTGTGTGTGTGTGTGTGTGTGTGTGTGTGTGTGTGTGTAGCTGCAGAGCAGTTTAGCTGACAAGACGGAGACTCTGGAGAGCATTCAGAGCCTGAAGATGAGCCTGGAGCAGCAGCTTAAAGAGGTCACCAGTGCAAAGGTCAGTGCAGGTTTTAGAGTTAATGAACTCTGACTGGAAATAAAAACATAATGATCACAGATATTTTATGTTTTATAGCCTCTAATCCACCGTTACACTGTTAAAGTTGTTTGTCATGACAGCTGTTGTAAGGCTCAAGTAGCCAGTTACAGAAGCTGCTCTTTATTTTTGGTTTCATCCGTAAGTCTACTCTGTTTATTCGGCTCTTTGTGTTTGTTTGCTGTAGAGCGCGCTGGAAAGTCAGGTTCTTGATGAAAAAGACAAAGCCCAGCGGCTGCAGACGGAGCTGGACGTCAGCGAGCACGTCCAGAAGGACTTTGTCAAACTTTCTCAGACACTTCAGGTGAGCAGGAATTACAAACTTACATTTTTATTATCACCTCTGCAAGGTGAAGATGGAGGAAAAGGTTTTTGCTTTTTTGTTGTTACCTTTTTAGGATCTTTTCTAGGATACATTCCTGTTTAGTCAGGACAAGTTGTCCCTAAAGGCTCCAAATCCTGGTCCTAACATGGTGGGATGCCATTTATGGGTCAGATTTGGAGTCAAACTGTGAAGGAAGAGTTTAGGGTTAGGACTTTATAAAGATAGAAATAAAAATGTGTCAGCCTGCAGATGAAAATGCAGATTGAGAGCTGCTTCGGAGCTGATGCTAACACAATATAATTTTTTAATAAACAATTGCTTTACTATGGCTGAATATGTAGGTTTGTATGTTGCATTACACTCCATGTGTGACACTATGTACAGTTTTTTACTTTTATCCTCTTTTGACTTATTTTATTTCTTTCCTTTATTTATTTTTTGCTGACAACTGTGACATATGTATGTATGACATTAGATTCAAGCTAATGCTATATAGCTAAATATATATTAGCTCAGGAGCAAACATGTTGTCACTTATGTGTTAGCTTTAAGCTAATGCAATTTAGCCAAAAATATATGTTTTAGCTCAGGAGCTAACGCTATATCACCATATATATTCATTTGCTCAGGAGCTAATTCAGAAGCTAACCCAGTATGCTTTGCAGCGTAAAAAATATGGCGACATTTGAGTGTCAAATGATGTTTAATGTTAGAATGAGATCCCTCAAGATGGCCGCCCTAAAATGGCTTCACCTCAGTCAATTTTGGATATGTTGAGCTAAAGTTTGATGTGGAATCAGCTGAGAGTCGTCCTCAGCACGTTCTCCGAGCGCTAACATGTCACAGGAGTGAACCTGCGCACGTTTCTGTTCTCAGGTCCAGCTGGAGCGGATACGACAGGCAGAATCTTTGGACCGGATCAAAGCAATCCTCAACGACACCAACTTGACTGACATCAACCAGCTTCCAGACACATGATGACCTCTGAGCGGCGACTTCCCACAGCTTCACCCCCACAACCCGCCTCTTTTGTCTTTCATCGGCCCGGTAACCTTATTACTCGACCCTTCCTCCTCCTCCTCCAGAACCACTTTGGAAGAAGGAAACAAACTGACCCGGCAGCACAAGCTGTGTACATTTCAAGTCTCTAAACACATCCTTGTTAGAATAATGAAGAAGAACACTAAAAAAATGTAAATAACCAAAATGTCTGACTGTGGATTGAAGGGTGTGGAAGCCCCGCCCCCTTCCTGTGGGTTCGCCTGTGTCTTGTTTCTACTGTAGATACGACCGTCTGTATTAGCTCTACCAAAAATGTTTGTCGTCCGAAGCACTTTTCATCTGCGAGCTCTTGGAGTTTCTCCCTCTGTGCTGAAAAGCCGACGGATCGTCGCTCCAGTCTGCCCCGCTTGTTTTGTGTTTTTCAAATATTTTCCAACCCCAGTCTGGTTTTTTCCCGTGACTAAAACACACAATGAAGGACGGAAAATACTTGCACATAATTTAACTGGGATAAATTAATATAATGCAAGCAATACCTTCCATTTCTCCAACTTCCTTAACTGCTTTTTGCTTGTTTTGTTGCTCTAACAGAAGCCCCTCCCCCTTTTTTAAGGCTGTGAAATATACATTTTTATTGTTAAAACAATTTTTTCTGTCAAATATTCATAAACTGCAGTTAATACTGTTAATTCCGGTGAGTTTAAACAAAGAGTGACAAATTAAAAACAGGATGTAGAAAATATAAAAATTGTTCCTGTTATGATTTCACTTCGGTTTGACCTTGAACTGACGATCTTAATGTCTTTCTGAAGATCTTAAATTTTAGTGGGCAGCTTTTAAATTCTAACAGAAGAAAACCCAAAAGAAATTAGTTCCCCATCATCTGCTCTCCAACTTCTGTCTCAGCTAACTGTCATGAAACGGTTCGTTCATCACTACAAGAACTCGTGTTTTCTGTGAATTGATTTGAATTAAATGACCTCAAAGTGTCTGAGTTTCTGTGTTTTTCACGTTCGGCTGTGATGAATTTTGGTCAGGATGGGAAAATTGGTAATTTTTCAGACTTAAACCATCATTGATTGATTAGTTTGTTCAAAGATGAAGTTGAAAAGAGACATCAAAGAAACAAAGTGCACTGAAGGACTGCTGAAGAAGCTTGAACTGAGTGTTGTGGCTAAAGAAGCAACTATAGTTTAATGCTAAAAGTAGCTAAAAATAATAAAAGGCTAGACAGAGGATAAACGTAACAAAAGGCTAGCTAAAAGTATTTAAAGCCTTGCTAGAAGTTGAAAATAGTGAATTGCTAACTAAAAGCTAAAAGTTGCAAAAGGCTTTCCAGGAACAAAAGGTAAAGACTAGCTAAAAGTGACAGAATAGTAACAAAGCTAAAAGTACTTTGCTAAAGCTGATTTCAACAAGCAATATTTTTGATTATTTTATTAAAGAGATCTCAATATATTTCTACGTGGAAAAACATTTGTAAATTATGTGAAATATTTTTTGAAGATTGTACAAGTTACAAAGCTCTAAAGTCTTAGCACCAATCTCTGAAGCTGAACGTTCTGGTACATGATTGGATTTAAAAAAAAGAAAAAAATGA
This sequence comes from Anablepsoides cearensis, assembly GCA_032275365.1. Classification (NCBI taxonomy): domain Eukaryota; kingdom Metazoa; phylum Chordata; class Actinopteri; order Cyprinodontiformes; family Rivulidae; genus Anablepsoides; species Anablepsoides cearensis. Next base: position 2,512,495 of record JAUBOC010000028.1, on the reverse strand, counting down.
CTCTGTTTCATTTGGCATGACCAATTTCCTCATATCTAAGCACACATTGCACAACATGCCTTACAAGGCTCTAAACAGCAAAAAAAGGGGGAAAACAAAGAGAAAATGTTGAAAGACCTTCAGAAAAGCCTCAACAACTATTGAACAATACCTTTAAATTAAAGGTTAAACATGCACAATATAATATAGCCTGTATTATATATATGAAATATATTTCATATATAGATTATACAATAAATCATGTACTGGTGATATATCTCTTGTGGGTGTAGCTGTAGTTGCAAAGCAGCTGCTGTTCCCCAGATGACCTGCAGGGGGCAGCAGTCATTCTGAGAACGGCGCATGTGCAGTTCGAAGAAGAGAAGATTGGGACGAGAAGGTGGAGGAAAAAAATCATAGGAATTACTCCTGTTTACAACAACGTAATGGAGCCCAGATGGCTGAATAACGTTTGCAGACGTATGTTATGGACTGGATTTACGTTATACATCGTTTTCGGTGAGTATCTTAACGGAAAATAGCTTGAAAAATTATCTGACGCCTAAATCTGAGGGAATATTTTTTATGTTGGATATCAGTTTCGGCTAGCAAGGTTTACACCCCCCCTCCAGACGGCAACCTTGCTGAGTAATAAGTCTTTGTTCCACGGTGCAATTAGAGCCAGTGTTAATTGCACACCCAGAACCATCGTTTTTCTGTCGGTGTTAGCTTTAGAAGCACGTCGCCGCAACGCTGGAAATCACAGAAAACGTTAAATTCGTCAAAAACTGAATGGAGTTTGGTGGGAAGGGTGGCTGCCGCCCTGCCGGGGGGTTTCCTGTGAAAGGTAGGAGAAACCGCAGAAACATTTCTATATTTTCAAAGCTGAAACAAAACACTAACTGATTGGATTGCTACAGGTTTTCAAAAATATTCTAATTAAACATAAAAATATAACTAAGGCGTGTGTTTAGTGTCTTTAACAGGAGCTGTTTTGTGTTAACATACGTGTCACTCCAGGGAATAATGGATCCTTTTTAATTTAAAGCTTTTTAATATTTACTGTACTTTTAACCATGATGTGTTTAAATCAATGTGTCTCACCTGCAGTCATTTATTGAAACAGCTGCTGTTGTGTAATAGTTTGGCTCAGTGTCCAGAAACAAGATAACATCTCTATTCCTCCTCCTCTGCCCGCTTCCTGAACTAAACAGTAGTTTTACTATCAGATTATCTTGATTTATTTACTTTTATACAAAATAACATAGCCTCGGGCTTTTAGTTTTAATTGGGTTGTCATTAAATAACCACAGTTACGTCCAGGTTAAGGTTGTGAATTTGTAGAATCAGTCTATTTCAGCTTGTATCTGAGGCTGACATGTTATTTTTGCTCTGTGTTTTGATTGTATTGTTTTATCCTTTTAGCAAGTGTTCGTTTTTAAATTGATCCATAGGGAAAAAAAATGCTGTATCACCTGATCTTCCTTGTTGTCATGCCGGGAACCTGGAGTCATTTTGCAGGATTACTGGCAGAAAACTGAGCAGTATAATACAGTTTTATAATTATTTATCACACCATCGCAACAGTCCAGTTTATTTACAAGTGTGAATGTGAAAACAACTCAAACCAATACTTCCTGATATTTAATTTACATCTCTTTACCCTGACCAATAGTTCATGTTTAAATTAACTTTCATTTATCATTGAAATTTTTACTTTAAACCAAACATTTATGTGTCATTCTTTTTTCTTTTTAACCTATAGCAAAATCATTTAGGGTTTTATTGTTAAATAGCAGATCAATGATTAAAACTGTTAAATAAAGTGTATAAACCACACGTCGTAGAAATGAAGAAGTTTACGTTTTATTTTTATTATCTTTGAACCTTTCTGTTTCATATGATTTGATCATCGTGTAAGAATGTGCTTGTTTTGTATTTTCCAGCTGAAGGTGAAAACTTAGCTCAACAATATTTTGTTTCCCTCTGAGTCGGCAGATTTTAATCAAATTTTTCACAGAAAAAATGCGTTGAACTTTTATTTTATCTGTAGGATGTTAGAGATGCAGCTACCAGAGTAGGGTTGCAGTTAAAGAGCAAGTTTAACGTGTGAATCATTTTTCAAAATTGCTTATAGAAGTATTTGATGAATTTGTTAGAATTACAGTATGCGCACACCTAAAGGAAGCTTTCAGTTGATTTTTTTTTTCAATTCTATTTTCAACGTAGATGTCATAAGTTGGCATAAGCTGTCTAAAACATCATAGTGAAACAGGGCCTGTAGTTGGAGGAGAGGGTTTTGCTGTGGAGACCCCTGAAACGAGTGCAGCTGAAGAAGTTTTATTTAAACAGGTTTCATTTAATAATCTCTTTTTCAAAGGAAAGAATGACAGCAACATACAACTGTTTCAAAAAATAAAAATGACAGAATATACAGAAGCAGTTTATCTGTGTGACAGAAGTGGTTTCTTGGTGCTCTGTTGAAAATCTCAGTCTGATATCATCTGACTGAGGGGAAAAGGATGACAAGCACTTCCTTCTGTATTTGTTGTGGTGAAACCATCTCCTGAGCCGCTTTCGTTTCCGGCGCTGTTTCCCCCCAGAGTCCGAATCTCTCTCTGTTTATTAGATAAACTTGAGTGTAATTGCTGCAGAGGGTGAGAGCTTTCTGTCCTCCTGCTTATTACAGGAAGACCTTCTGCTCAGAGTACAGATGAAAACGTCACCTGTCTGCTGCATTTATTATGTTATTATAAGAGTTCATGTTTTTAAAATGTCTGATCTTGGTTTCAGAGGTCAAACATTCCCCACCTGCAGCTTTTATGAATAAATTATTAATCACTCAGAGCTCAACATTTATCAACTTTCTCCTGGAAGTAAGTTATTCAGTGTTTTGCTTTGATTTTTACCAGAATAAGACTTCATCAGTAATTTATTTATTGTTCAGTCACAGAACAAAACAGAAGTTTCCGATCATGTAAGCAAAACAGGAACCAGAAGATATAAAGCAAAATTTTAGCCAACGGTCAAATAGAGCAAAATCGTAGCTTAAAAGTGCAAAACAATAGCTAAAAGTAGCAAGTGTTAGCTAAAGATTAAAGAAGCATGAAATGAAAGTCAATGGTGTAAAATCAAAATGCGATGTAAAGGTCAAATATAGCAAAATTGTAGCTGAAATGAACAGACCAGTAGCTAAAACAAAGAAAACAGTAGCCAAAGCAAGCAAAACAGTAGCTAAGCAAGTGGTAGCTGAAAGTTAAAAGGAGTATAACAGTAGCTAAAGGTTAAATGGACCAAAATTGTAGCTGAAATGAACAAAACGGTAGCTAAAATAAAGAAAATAGTAGCTAAAACGAAGAAAACAGCCATTAAAACAAGCAAAACAGTAGCTAAGCAAGTGGTAGCTGAAATTCAAAAGGAGTATAACAGTAGCGAAAGGTTAAAAGAACCAAAATGGTAGGTAAAAGCAAAAATGGTAGATAAATGTGAAAATAAGCAGAATGGTAGCAAAAATCAGAAAGGAGTTATTTGCAGAATAGTAGCTAAATGTAGCAGAAGGTAGCTAAATGTTGCACAAGAAGATAAAAACAAAGCGCGTACACTGAAGCAGGTTTAGATCAAAACAAAGTGTTTTAAAGTAATTGTAAAAATCTGAACGTGATAAATTTCATTTTAAGTTAAATATTGAATCAAGCTCCTGATCAGGTTGAACATTTTATTATGTAAATAAATAAAACTGCACAAGGTAAATGATGTAATTTGATGTAAGCGCTGACTCAGCATTAAACAGTGTAAACAGTGATTTGTTTCTTCAGGTAATTTGTCAGATGAGTCAAAAACCGGATTTGAACCCGAGGTCGTGTCCTCTTAACCCTTTCATGTGTAATTGTACTTTTGTATTTCTCGATGGATCTCGTTGTGATAAAAACTTGTCGGGGCTGAAACTTTCTACAGCTGCGGATCTTGTTTATCAAACTTTTTCTCTTTGAGTTCGTTCCAAGTTATTGTCTTTTTACTTTTGAGCCTCTGAATTATGAGTCGCTCCAGAAAATTGTGAAATGCAGCAACTTGATTTCACTTGGCCAAAGTTTTTTAACTTTGTTGTTGTAACTCTGCTGTTATTACAAACACAACTGTTCCTTTATTCTGACTAAACTTCAGGGATATTAGGAAACGGTTTAGAAAAGGAAGAGTTATTTTAAAAACTAAATTTATTTGTGTTATTTTTAATAAAAAATGAACGATCCTTCCTTTGTCCCTCAGCTGATTCAAAACAAACCAAACCATCAAATAACTTCCTGCATCAGGTCATTGTTTGAGTTCTGGGTTGTTTTAATGCATCTGTAGAAAGTTTTAAATGTGTCTCCGTTGAGCCAAAAGAAAAGGTGCAGAACATATTTGTTTCAGTATCGAGGAAACGGTTGCTGTTTTTTAAAACGGGAACGTCTGAAAACGCCACAGAATGTTCCCGTTTCACTTAAAGAATGTGTTTATTTTTGTTTGTTTGTTTATTTACAGTGGCAGAACCGACGTCTGCCATCGATATCCACGCCGACTCGGAGGTGATCGTTCAGAACGGCACCAAAGGAGTCCTGCGATGCACCTTCAAGTCCAGCGAGGTGGTCAGCACCTGGACCTCTGTGACCTGGAGCTTCCAGTCCAGTCAGCCCGACCACCAGTTCTCTAAAGCTCCGTACGTGGTGAGTCCCCGCCGCTCGTCTTCCTGCCATTGTTTCATTCATCCTCCTGAGAAGTTCCAGCTGCTCTTTGAGGTCAGATGCTTCGTTTGTAGGAGTAAATTAAATCAACCTTAAGTTGTCACAATAAACGACTGCATGCTTTTATTTTAACGGTTTGCTTCCACCGGCAGAAGCGGGCAGCTTCGTGTCAAAGAGCTCAAACTTTCATTTAGTTGCGAAACGTCTGGGACAAAAATGGCAACGTTTATCTGAGAAGTGTTGTTGGTGAAGCTGTGGAGGAAAAAAAAGGAGGAATATGAGCAAATTAACAGAACTGAAGGAAAAGAGGTAAAATACGATTAGCATGAATGCTAATATCAAAGCAGACAGAAACTAAGAGACACAGAGGCGACATGTCAGGCGGTAAAACATGACGGTTGCACATGATAAAAACATGTCCTCAGGTCTCAGCACAATGAAAAAGAAAATAAACTCAAATAAAAAAAAAACATAGGTTTAATACGAACAAAAAAAGAGGTGAGATCTGTGCAGGTTCATCGTCAACAAGATGACATGTTATTCAAGTCAGCTCCTGTATTTATTCATATCTCAACATATATTGCATGTCAGCTTTTTCCAGATTTGTTCAGACCTAATTCTGCTTCATATTTGTTATTTTAGCTACTTGTTCAGCTCATTCAGGAGATTGGTGCTGTGACTTTTAGCTTTTGTCATTTTATGCCTAAAAGAATAAAACATTAACTTTATTTCCTAATATTTTCCCATAGAAATACTTGGAGATTAATCTAATTTTACTTCTAGATTTTGCCTAGACAGCTGTTGCTTATTTTAGATGGTATTTTCCTGCTTTACCATCACACAAATGCAAAGGGGAAATTAACGAACTTTACAATGATGTAAGATTTATTGCCAAGATGCAATAAAAAATGTTAATTTCTTTACTTTATGTGCAAAATATAGATGTATTAAACCCGGTGTTTGTTTTGAATCCCTTCACCATGACTGGACTTCTGTTTATTTTTTTTAGCTTTCTTATAATTTCTAATTTATGCACAAATAGATGAAATCATTTTAGATTGATTCCTGAAGCCACTTATGAACTTTTCAAACAAAGATTTTAGTTTTAAAATCGACAGCTTTAAATGACGTTTGAGTTAAATATACAGTAAATCTGCACTGTAAAAAGCAGCTGGATTGGGTCGTAAATGTTAGTAGTGTGTGTCGCGGTGGAATCTCGTCCCATTTTTTACAATCTGTCTTGTTTACAGACTCGTCTCTTAGGGCGGGGGCCGCCTTGTCGGCTGTGATCTCCTGCAAATATAATGACATACCCTGAGGGGCTTTAATTTGCTGAGCAGTCATGCCAGAACAGATGTACGCAGTCAACACTCAGAGAGGGGGTTTCACAATAAGCCGGGCCGCTCTCGTTTTGTTTTTTGTTTGTTCTGTTTCTCTGAAGTTTCTCTGCTTTGTTCAGGACAAAAGTTTAACATCTAAGAGAAGAGGGCGTTTAGTTTAAAGAACTGATTCTTGATCAAATGAAAGGAGAAAGTTGTTGCTGTTTTGTTTTCTAAGAAAAAAATAAAAAAGATTCATATGTTTCTTGGTTCTGGTCCTGCTGGTTTACTTTATTCACCGCAGTGATTTATTAGAACAAAAAGTAGAATATTTGCACTTATTTTTTAATTTTCTTCTCTTTCTAGATTTACCATTTTTCCAACGGTAAGGGGTTCCCGGGTCAGGACGAGTTCAAAGACCGGGTCGAGTTCATTGGGGACATTAACAAAAAGGACGTGTCCATCCAGCTGAACCCGGCCCAGTTCAGCGACAACGGGACCTTCTTCTGTGACGTGAAGAACCCACCAGACGTGAAGGGAACACAAGCTCGGACTGAGCTCAGGGTGGTTCTGAAAGGTGAGGTCCTGCAGAACATTCACAGGGTTTTTGCTGCTTTTTAAAACCTTGATTTTTGGACTTGATGAGTCGTTTTAGACACAGAATCAGGAGTTTGTCGCGGTTCAGGTCAGACTAAACCATAAATGCTATAATAAACACAACAGGATTTCCTCTAAACCTGTAAACCTGATTTTAATCCTCGCTAAACCTCAGATCTTTAAAAACTAAAAACTAGAGGTGGCTGTGACTCAGAAGAAAAACCTGCAGATCTGCAGCAGCTTTGTCTCATTCTAAACCCCAACTCTTAGTTCTTTAACCCAAAACTGATTATTCATGTGAATATGACATTTCTGAGTCATTCAATTATTGGAGTGTTTTTTATTTATTTAGTTTTTTCCCCACAATAAGCTGTGAAAAGACTAAAACCACTAAATCACTAAAGGTTTTGTAACAGAGCAGAAATCTGTAGTTTTTATTTAAAAAGTCCCAGTTTGAATAAAATGCTGTAACGCTGAAATGCAGCAGGTTTGTTCTTGTTTTTTTTTTGTGTTTTTGGGGAAGAGAATGAGAGCATGTTTTAGCTTGTTTTATTCTCTGACGGCGCTCAGACCTCCTCTCAGGTGGGAGTTAAACTCATGAGCCTGAGTCAAAAACACCCGACTGCCTCCTTTTAATAATAGTTTCCACAAAAAACGTTTCCTTAAACACACACAGCTTTTATATCTCTGCTTTGTGTTTTCAGAAGAGAAGGTTAAAAGTTTTATAAAATACAGCTGAGATTCACTGAAGTAGCTGAAACTGAGTTGTTAAAACTAAAAGATGCACAACACTAGCTAAAAGTAGCAAAATACGGACTAAAATCTATAGTAATAAATTGGTAGCTAAGATCTAAAACTAACAACATCTAAACTAAAATCTATGAATAGCACATGGTTAAGATATAATGGTATAAGAAGGCCTTCATCCAGCAATTATACAAAAAAAGGTTTTAAAAAAAATTAAGAGAAATGTCTTTCTATGGTAAAAATATCTGTGAGTAATGATAGCTAAAATCTGCAAAACCCTAGCTAAAATCAGAAATGGTAAAAGGCTGGATGAGAGCTAAAAATTAAAATAAAAGAAATTCTAAATGTAAACATTTTGCTAAATTAGCAAAACTCTGGCTAAGAGCTAAAAGTAGCAAAACTCTGGCTAAGAGCTAAAAGTAGCAAAACTCTGGCTAAGAGC
>JAUBOC010000028.1:2490891-2504593 GCA_032275365.1 Anablepsoides cearensis | reverse complement strand
GCAAAACTCTGGCTAAGAGCTAAAAGTAGCAAAACTCTGGCTAAGAGCTAAAAGTAGCAAAACTCTGGCTAAGAGCTCAAAGGAAGACATTTTTCACGTCTCTAAAAACAGTTATGGGGTGTTTTTTTTTTATTTTGGTTTGTGGTTCACACTTTGTTCTGTTCTGCCTCTAAAGTCCAACTGATGTCAGGTTTTAAAGTTTGTTTTTTTTTTTTTATCTGAAGCTGATGATCGTTTAAAAATGTCCCGCAGAGGAGGTAGCAAAACCAGAAAATTGTTTCTGTTTTCTTAGCGGCTTGTGTTTGCGGAATAGTTCCTGTTAATTACGGTTATTATACGTATAAAAATAGAGCTGCTTTGATGGATTTTGCTGAAGCTGGATGCTTTATGTTGAAGAAAATGTAAAAAAAAAAAAAAAAAAGCGTTATTTAAAAGATGAAAAACCTTCAACACGTCGACGACGTTGCTGTAAATCTTCTCTCCTCTCCTCCGTCTCTGCAGAATCCTTCCCTCAGAGCCAGACGGCGATGATCATCGGAGGAGTTTGCGGTGCTTTAATTGTTCTCATCATCATCGCCGTAGCTGCGTGCTTCGTCATACGGGTGCTGCACAACCGGCACGATTACGAAGGGTGAGTCGACTAACGTTACACTTTCACCGTCCGGTAACTTTTTGTATCAATGCAGAAATGTGACACAGGAGTCTGAAATCACTTTTTTATTGTGAAAGTTTGAACTAACAGTATTTACATCACTCTAATCTAACTCCTGCATGGGCCTCTTTCTGTTAGGAGGAAAATAACTTTAATTGAACGTTTTAGTTTCTAATCAGCATGGGTTTTGTGAATCTTAGTTAATTTGAGTATATGGTCATCGCTGTTAGCATTAAGGCTAATTCAAAGCTAAAAAGGTTTCTTTTAGCTCTTTCTCGGGTGTTTTAAAGTCAAAGTTCCTGAGGTGTTCGGGGTTTGCTGTTGGCATCGTGGTGCCGGTCATCTTCCTCCATCCCTCTGTCCTCGTTAACGTCACGCTAACATTTCCTGCTAACCTCATTAATGGATTCATGTCTCGTCATTCACTGTTTTCTCTCGCAGCCATGTCGTCTGATTTACGGTGAACCTTGACCTCTAATAGTTGTGTAATCTGAGCAGATCCCTCGTTGGATCTTTGACACACATCTCCTGTTTTGCAAGAAAAGTTTCTGTTACAAAGTTAGCCGACGTTGCAAAACATCGGCGAAGGTTCTGTTCAGAACAACGACAAATAAATAACTCTCAGCTACTACCACACCACATTTTTTTTAATACTAATGTATTTTAGTGAGTCCACCAATGTTAATTAACTGTGGCGCCCATCTTTAATTTTGTTGATGTCGTAATCTGATCAGTTTTAGACATTAAACCCAGAGATAAATGGAGATAAATCCATCCTGTGCTGAGTAGAGATATTTTGCTAACAGATAAACACAGTTTATGTGGTGGGGATTATTCTCAGCTACTAACACACCAAATTTGGCCCCAATACCTGTTAAATTGACTGAGTTGTAGCTCTTTTTGTGTTTTATTAAAGTTAATTAGCTGTGGCAGCCATCTTTAATTGGGTTAACGAGTTGTAGATGTACGTTTCATTAACGTCAGTTCACTGCTTCACAACATATTTTTGCTAACAAACCCAGACTAATCTCTCTACTAATGATTACTTATTTTGTTTTTCCATTAATTTATTGTTTAACCAGATGTTAAAGCATTAAATTTGTTTAACTCCTGAACTGATTACAGATAAAAATCTTTTGTTTATGTCTGCTTATTGCTAAAGCTGTTATAGTTCATTTTAGTCAAAATAAAATAAGTATTTGAGGTTTTAAGCCACAGTTAGATTCAGATTTAGTGAAATTAAGTGATAAATCCTTAAAGTCATCAAGTATTTATCATTTATTAGAAGTTTGTAGATCAGACCAACAGTTTTTATTTAACAAATGCTTCTGAGTGTCTTTAAAAAGGTGCTTTTTCATAGAAGTTGAACAAAAAAACTTACAAAGCTGAAGTAAATCAAAGAATCTCTACATTTAAAAACAAGAATAGTCAAGTTTAATAAATATCTGGTTAAATTTCTGATTAAAAACTAAGATTTAAATTTAAACATCACCTTAAATATTTTATCACACCTATTTTATGTTTCCAGGTATTTTACTTATATCATTAATGTGTCCATCTACAACATTATTCTTGATTTTATTTCCAGTACTAATTGTTTAAAAGTGATTTTATTTTTTTAACTTTCCATTGTCGCTCCGTTCTGCGCTCAGCTGCATCGGTTCATGTTGCTCATCTCTCATTGCTTTATTTTTCTGTCTTGTCTCATCACCGCCTCTGTTTGTGCACCAATGACTGCTCCCACACCTTGGCAAACCCTAAACCCCCTAAAACTAGATGTACCACCTTGGAAAGCGTGAGCTCTCAGGCTCTTCGGCCGCAAAAGAAGGCGGAGTCCAGCCGGGAGGGCTCCACGTGTTCCAGTCCCTCGGGTCCAGTACAGGTAGGAGCTGGGGGCCCGAGAAATCCACCAGAGGCCAGAGGCCACACAACAACAAAAAGAGAATCTGATTTGATACATTTGATTAGACGGTTTAAGATTTCTGCACAATGTCTTAGTTTTAGTAAATTAGGGCATTTAGCTGTTTTTTGTTTTTTTTTTTAGGTTTGTGTGACAAAAAAAGCTCAAAATAGTGTTAAAATCACCTGATTAACAAGAATATCTGCAGGAGTTTTGTGTTTGTATGAAAGTTTTTTATAGTTTATAGTTTTTTGTGTCATTTTATTTTTATAGTCCCTCAGAATTTTAAAAAATAATGGGTAACCTCCATTAAAATTGAATAAACATGGATTATTTTCTCATATAATCCAGCACATTTTAATCTCATTTTTTAAAAGGGATAATTAATTTTAAATAATTTATGAGTTCATGCATGGACGTTCCCCACTTTTATTATATTAATGGCATTAAAGGGAAACTTTTGTTGATTTGAAGCTGGGTGATGTGTAAAAAGTATAAGTAATAAACATCTAACCTGTGGTAGATGGCTTCTTCAGCAACCTCGGTTTGGAGAAATATCAAACCAAAGTATGTTCCTGCCTTTTTAAACGGCACCTAAAAACTACATTTCAAAGTCGTTTATTGGATAACTATTTAATTATCTTTTTTCTTTGTGTACTTCAGGTTTTGCCGAGAATTTTTTTATTTTTTTTAATACCCTTCGCAAATTTCGTAAACTTTGTAGCTTGAGGGTGACCGCAGTTATTTTCTGAAGCTTAAAGTGTTGACGTCTCCTTCCACAATCCCACCTAAAATGCTGGTTCAGGGGCTTCCAAAAGTCACGAATGCAAAAAAATTATCCTATTTTTTTTGTTTTAAATAACCACATGTTGTAAAAATAAAGTCTGTACTGCCCTGAGAGTTCGATCTGAGCCGTTTAAGACTGGCACCCTTTAAAAAAGCTATCTGCTACAGGTAAGATATTAATTATTTATAACGTTTACACAGAAACCAACAAATTAGTTGTTTGACAATAACAGGTTCTAATTTTGTAATCTGATGGTCTAAAAGCACTAATTCAGATTCAAACTAAACACTTTGTTAGATGTAAACTGATCGTTCTTCATCATTCAGTTTAAGTTTTCTGTATTTAACTTGAATATTTTCTCACTGTATTGTTTTGTTTGTTTGTTTGTTTGTGCTCCAGGGCCCGGTGATATACGCCCAGTTGGACCACTCGGGCAGTAAAAACTCCTTCCATAAGATGGAGCCGGTCGTCTACGCTGACATTCGGAAAAACTGAAGACGGGGAACAAAAACATAGAAATAATAATGAAAACACAAAAAAAGTGTCAATTAGCTGCTCTCGGGGAGGGAGGGACGAGTTCAACAGGGACAAAAAATGGTGCCGTTTCTCTTTTATTTTTATTTTTTTGATCGATATATTTTGTCCTCTGAAAGCATGATTCTGTTATATGATAATGTCTAAACGTGCTTTGTCGTTATCAAAAAAAAGCAAAGAAAACGCTCTATTTTATCAGCCTTGAAAAGAAAAGCTCTCGCACAAAGAAAATAACCTTTTAGCGATCATTCCAGCTGTAAAAATCGTATTTTTTTTTATCTCTGTGACGTCCGTTCTTACACGCACGAGGTAAAACACGTTTGCAGACTGTTGCACCGACGAAAATATAAAATCTCTTCTTGACCAACTCATGTCTTAAACACTGAATGCAACCATTAATTCAAATCAGATTCATTAAAGAACATAACAAACATTAAGGTGTTTATTTCTGTTCTACAGAGAAAACTAAATGAAGGGATTTCCTTTAGTCGGGACTTAATCTCAATCTAAACCAGATTAAGTCTGAATCTTTGACCAGTTTTTGGATCCATGACTGAAAATCGAAATTCAACTCAAACCTCAGCTTCAGATTCTAAATGAGATCCAGACCTACGGAGCTAAATTGAAGCCATAAAGTTAACATAAAAAATAATTAAAACTGAATAAAAAATATAATTAAATGTTTTTTGAAACTGATAAAAAAAAGTTTGAACTTATTGTATGATATAAACGAAGTATGGCAGGCTGTTGTTTCATATATTTAACTCTGTATGGTATGTCCTGTGTCATATAATAAAAAATATGGCAGGTCGTAATAAAGTATGGCAGACCTTTGTATCATATATTTAACTATGTATGGTTGTGTCATGTAATAAAAGAATCATGGCAGGTTGTTGTATTATATAATTAACATTGTATGGCAGGTCATATAATCAATTAATTTACAATATTTTTTTACAGTTTCAAAATATTTTTTATTTCAAAATTATTTTTCAGTTTTAAGACCTTTTTATTTTTATTTTTTAAACATTTTTCCTTTACATTTTAAAAAAAATTAGTACATTTTTATGGCCTCAATTTAGCTCCATACAGATGGACCAATTTTTTTATTTTCTTGTTTTTTTATATTTTTTTGCACTCGCTCGGTGCAGCAGTCGGCGTGTTTTCATGGTGATCTTGTTTTGTTTTGAGGCCTTTGATGTAAGCTTAGCCCGGCCTCGGTAAGTTTGCATGCAGGTATCGTAAACCCACCTATAGAGTGACGTTGGTACTCCTCACGTTGTGTCACTGTGAACGCTTCAGCTCGCCGTGAAGTTCTGGCATGTCGTCGTGGTACCTTTTTATAAATAATAAAACAAAACGGACGTTTGAATCCCGTCGGATTTTCACCTCAGTGGAGCAAAACCCACCTGATTATTTTACAGGTTTTTATTTAAAATAAACACTCGGAGTCAGTTTTTGAGCTGTTTTTTCTGTGGAAGCGGCTCTGAAATAAGTTTATTTTCTATTTGTTTTTATTATTTCCACTTGTTGAAATAAACGTTCCGCTGAGGTGAATTATCTGCTTTTATAAAATCCGGGAGACGTCGTTTTTTTTCTTAACACAACAAGCTCTAAATCCACCGTTTGCATGCAGTTTACTAACACTACAAGCATTATTATCAAAATGACTATTTTCTGTTTACATATTGTTTGTTTTTAATTCATGGGCCAAATATCAACATTTTATTTGTTTTTTGTTTCCAGATACTGTTCAGCTTTAAATGCATTCCAAATGATTTGTGTCTTAAAGCATTTAGAAGCCAAACTTTTGTGTTTTATTTTATTTTATTTTTTGTTGAATTACCGCTGAGAACGGTTTCATCTGAAAGCCATCAGCCGGTGGTTCAGGATGCAGTAAATGTCGGCGCCGACCCGTCGTCTTCGTATTTAAGTTGTTCTGATTTTTGTGCCGTTTACTGTAAGTCATTCCGGTTTGGTTCGGATCTTCTTATTGAGGAAGAGGAGGAGGAGGTCAAGAATGTCTCAGACTTCTTCTTGTTTTCTCTCGAGTCTGAGCTCTTTGTAAACAAACAGAATAAAATGTGCTGCAGGAACGAGTTGAACCGGTCGATTCAAAACAGCTCCGATTTAAAGATTTCTTTACTTTGTAAAAAAAACAACAAAACTTCTCTTGTGTTTAAGTTTGAACCAGACTTTGAGTCCACTTCCTGCACAGCTCCATAAACACAGCGCTGATAGAAGCTCCAGAGTTTATCACTCACATCGTTTGAAGCTGGGCTTATAAACAGTAAATATCTTACCTGTTGCAGATGTCCGTGTGATCTACCTCATTCTGGAGGAATAAAGTTTCAGAGCTGAGGCCAAACTGAATTACTGTGCTTCTAAAAACGACTGATTTCAAAACTTTCACACATCACCGTTTTACTCCGTCCCAATTTTTCTGCCTCTGATATTTTCTGTTTCAAAGAACCAAAGACTTCTGTGTAAAAAAAAAAAAAAAAAAACATGATCTGTAGTTTCTGAGGTTTCAGTCGTTTCGTTGCAACAGCAATCTACTTTGGTCTCAGCGCCGCTCCGACTAGCCGTTAGCTCATGAGTCAGCTGGGAATGAAAGGTGTTTCTCTGGAATGAAGTCGTTCAAAGAGCTGCAGCAGCTGAACTCTTCAGGTTTGTTCTGTAAATATTAGATTTATCTTTAAATATCCTGCGAGTCTGAGCTGTTTATTTTTGTCTTTGTGGCCAGAGAGGTGTTTTTTTTTCAGTTTTTTTCCTTCTGTTTTCTTCTTTTTATTTTTCTCTGTGACTGTTTTAATTTATTTATTATATTTTTAATTTTCATGTCTTTTTTGTGTTTTTTTTTTTTCTTGTTTTCTTCAGGGTCTTTTCTGTTTGTTTTTTCGTTGTCTGTTTTTTTCAGGGGTTGTTTTTTGTCTTTTAATTTTCTTCGGTTTTTTTCTTATTATTTTTCGCTGTTTTTGTTTTTATTTATTTATTTTTTTTCTATTGTCCAATTTTTTATTCAGGTTTTTTTTTTGGTCTTTTTTTTAGTTTTCTTCTGTTTTTAGTTTTCTTTTTTCCAGTTTCTTCAGTTTTTCAGTTTATTTCAGTTTTCTTCGAAGATGTAGGTGTTCTGTCAGTTTGGAAAGGTTTTAAAAAGACTGTTATATATAATATTCAGATATTTTAGCCCAATCCTGTTGAAGGTAATGTTCTGTAGAGCTCAACATTCAAAATATCTGAACTATCACTTTAGGTTTGGTTTAACTTGAATCAAAAACCCTAATTCTTCTGCTCATTAATGACTATATTTGAGTTATTTAGAATGGAATATGTAAATTAAATATGGTCACATTTTGGAAAAAAGGCAACATAGAGATTAAAAAAGTTGTTTTTTGTTTGTATTTTGAGTTGTTTAAACCCAGAATCAGGTTTGGTTTAGAAGCTGTGCAGGAAGCTTCTCCATGAGTGAATAAATCTTTAACTGCTGGTTTTGACTCGATGCGAGCGCCGTGTGTCGTCTTCCACCTTTAATGTCTTATTTTTGTTGCCACTCAGCAGCGTGCATTCCAAACAAAGACCAACCATGTATGATACCAACAAACCATGAGCTGCCGGTCGCTTCGCTCCTAATCGTCGCAGTGTTTAGTGCTGTTTGTAAAGAAATAAAAATGTGATGTTTTAAATTATGACAGATTGTTGCCGAGCTGCAGCTCTCTGTGGGGGGGTGGGGTGAAGTGAACGCAGGTTGAACTCGGTCTTAAAGTGCGTGCTCTGTGTTTATTCGATGGTAAATAGTTGTGTGTTATTTGCAAATTGTTTGGTGTTTTTCTGTAAAACCTGCACTACGTCTTACATAACGAGGACAACAAAGGTCCTGCTTGTTTCTGTTGTTTTAGTTCGTCTCTGAACGATCACGGCCTCTGTTCTTTAAAACTGGAATGTTGTACATTTAGTGCCTTTTTACATTTCATCAGCTAACTTAATCATCAGCTCCCAACAGAAAAGATAAGATTCCTTTATTTTACTTTTATTGTACGTATTTTTTTACACATAATATCACCTCTGTATCCACTGTTCAAATTTTATATAAAACTTACTTCTGGCCATTATTTCAAGTGTTTCTTCTGATTATTGTGTTTTATTTGACTCTGCTTGTCCACTTTTCATGTTCACATGTACGTTCTATTTGTGTCACCAATCACATTTTTTGGCTTTTTCTAGTCTGTATGTCATTTTTGTATTTTTTTGTCTATTTTTTTTTTTTGTCATTTTTGCTTTTTGTGTTTGTCATTCTGCTCTTTTTTATATAGATATTTAAAATGGGGATTAAGTCTAAAAGTGGTAAAAGGAGAAATAGGCACAAATAGTGTTTTGATTCAAATGTCAAAACATAATGAATAAATGCCTTATCAATGAATGATTTGAATGAACTGTCTGAAATATAATCATAAAACAAAATTGTATGTATTATCGTAACCAACAAGACAAATTAAGTCATATACTTATGATCCAGGTATCAAAATATAGCATTCAAAGCCAGGAATTAAAAAATGTAATTTTGACCAAATTTGACTTAATCCTCATTTCGATATGATGGGTCACATAAATGAAATATAAAAACAATGTAAATTTTAAATAAATAGCTGCCTGAGAGAAAATCAGCTGCAGTTCTCAAGTCTAACCACCAGAGGGCGGTATTAATTTTAAACTGAATCGGCTGTAGTTTCTGTGTTTGATCACAGGAGGGTTAAACTTTTTAAATTGCTTAAACACAATGCAATAGTACAAGGAGCAGTGCAACAAATATACAAAAAAACAAAACAAAACTTGGGTTTAAGACAATATAGAACAAGTACATTTTAATTATGGAAACCTTCCAGCCCTTTCATTCAAAATGAAATAAAGAATGTAATTATAATAAAGTATTAATACATATTCCATTACACAAATAAATGTCCCTGTGGTCTGAGTCATAAAATCAGGGCTATTTGGCCAAAAGCCACCATACGTATCTCTGTAAAGCATTTACAATCACAGAGTGACAGTCATTCCACTCATTTATGGACATACAAGTAAAATTTATTAACTATTTATTTATTTTATAATAAATATAAAGACATGCTAAAAATGTATTATAATTTTATTGATTTTGTTTTTTTCACAAGGATATTTATTTATTCAATGTAATATTTATTAATACTTTATTAATTACATTATTATTTAATTATTTATTTCATTTTGAATAAAAGGGCTCTCCATATTTATTAAGGCAAAATAAAGGAAATAGAGCATGTTAATTTTAAACTGAAGCAGCTGTAGTTTCTGTGTTTTACCACAGGAGGGCGGTGTTAATTTTAAACTGAAGCAGCTGTAGTTTCTGTGTTTGACCACAGGAGGGCGGTGTTAATTTTAAACTGAAGCAGCTGTAGTTTCTGTGTTTTACCACAGGAGGGTGCTGTCGAACCACAACATGAACGCGGCGGCGCATCAATCTTCTCTTCAAGTTACTGATTAATGGTAAATAGACGCTGCTCGGCTCGCCTCTTTTTGTTTGTACTGATAAAAAAAAAAAAGAAAAAAAAACTAAATAGAAACAGGTAAACCTCTCTCACCTGGCGGTGGTGATGACGCCTCAGGGGGAAAAGGAAACAGAAAGTCTGGGAATCCCGGGACATTAATGGAGGAGGAGAATCCCCCAGGTTTTTTTTATTTTATTTTGTAACTCGATGATTTGAATAGGTGACACCATGAACCACACATTAAAAGAAGACTGAAAGGATGAGGACGAAACCGATCCTCTCGCGACCCTGTGACAGGCACCGGAGCGGACTGCACACCTGTCAGGTAAGACTTTGCTTTAGGTTACTTTGCTTAATGCATCTAAATATATTTAATGTCTCGAAACTACAGATGGTAAAACACTCCTTGTTCTGCGAACAAGGACAACAACAGTGTCCAGGTCTGTATTTTTAAGCTAGCTCGTTTTGTTTTTCCTCTTTGTGTTTTCGTTCTGCCCTATTTGGACTTCGGTGTATTTTTCGGCGCTGCGAGTAGGCGGAGTCTGCATGATATAAAAGCACACTTATCCATCAATAAATATTAAGACGTTTGAAAAAATAAAATCCTTCACGTTTATAAACTTTTCTTCCCAACTAACATCCTAGATAAGTAGTTCCCTCGTCACGTCGTTTCGTCTATAACCGAGTCGTGCGCCGGTAAAAACTTAACGAGCTGACCATTTCCAACCTGTTGTTATTGATGTTCAAAATATATAAAAACAATCTTTTAGCTTAATCTTTTTTTCCCTAGTTACTAGACACTTTGTTATTCTAAGTCTCTTCAGACATACCTTATACATGTTTCGACGTATTACTTCCGTCTTCATCTGAGGTGTCTAGTAACTATAGGAAAAAATAAGATTTAGCCCATATAAACACAATGAACTTTATTGGATTATTCTTTTAGCTTTTAGACAGTTAAGTTTTTTGTATTTTACTGCAATTATTTCAACATGGAAA
Source organism: Anablepsoides cearensis (assembly GCA_032275365.1). Lineage (NCBI taxonomy): Eukaryota > Metazoa > Chordata > Actinopteri > Cyprinodontiformes > Rivulidae > Anablepsoides > Anablepsoides cearensis. Next base: position 2,494,199 of record JAUBOC010000028.1, on the reverse strand, counting down.
ATTGAGTTAAGTTAAATATAGTTTATATAAAATTATACAGCATATTTTTGTTCATTTTCGTTTTGCAGGATTGTGCAATGACAACAAAACCATTCTAATAAAACAACAGATAGGTAGGTTTTTGTTACTCACTTTACAAGAAAAAAACCGTTTCATTTTATAGCTCTTTCAATAATTTGAAAAGAAACAAACAAGTAATCAGTATAAAACATATATAAAACTAGTTTTTATTCCTCCTGCACAGTTACAATTTGATGTAATCCTAAAAACTGCATGATAATTACAAATATAATCCCAACAAAACAAAATATGAATTTCTTTATGTAAACCTGACTGTTGTGGTTTACCATTTCATTTTATTTTAGATTTTTTTTTTTAAATCAGAACTTTGTGCTTTTGTTGTCAGATTTCTGGTTAAAGTAAATTGAACAGTTTATATATTTTAGTCTGGATTATAGATTATCAAGTGGTTCTTATCTCAACTAAGCAAAAATAAATATACAAACAACTAAACTAACTTATCAAGTGGGATAATTTTAAACCAAACAGACTCGTAAATAAGCAAAACATTTTTTCATTAAAATATCTTTGCTGCCCTCTTGTGGCCAAAAGCAAAAACAACAACTCAACCTGTTAAAACAGTTCATTTTTTATTAATATTACAAATAATTCAATTATTTAAATACAAAGAAAAATTAACTATATTAAATTTAAATTTCATTTGTTGAAGTTTATGGAGTGAATTAAAAATCTAAATACTTTAGTACAAATAAAAACCCTAAAAATCACATGATTGTAGTGGAAAAGGAGAAATAAGTAAAGGTTATTTAAAGGTTAGAAGGTTTGTGGTCCAGTCTTTGTTTCTCCATCTGAACGTTGAGTCAGACTTTGTTTTATTTCTCCTCCTTAAACTCAACTTTTCATCACAGCGTCTGAAACGAACCACACGCTCTCTGAATCAGAAACTATTCTTCTGTGGTTTGAAAAAAATAGATAAAAAGATTTATGTTCTTTGAAGGAATGCATGTCACCCGCTGCCACTCACTCAGAGTTTTAAGCTAAAATCACCTGATTGGAGACACAAAATAATCAAAACGCTCAGTTTTAGATGCTTTTCTGTTAAGCAATAACTGTTTAATGAACCCTGTTTGTCTGTTAGCAAAATATCTCCTGAACTAACAAACGGATGTTAATGAAACTTTCAGGAATTACATATTAGAAGTTCATCTACAACTGATTAACTTCTGGAGTTGACTCGATTTAAGAAGGCTGCCACAGCTAATCAACTTAAGAGAACACAAAAATGGCAACAATTTAGTCATGTCTTTAGATGTTGAGATAATATTTGTTGTGGTAGTAGCTGAGAGTCATCCTCAACACATACTCACACATACACATACTGATGGAGCAAGATCTGTGTTCAAAAGCTTCGCCTTTAACTGTCTGTTAGCAAAATATCTCATGAATCACTAGAAGGATTTTAACAAATTTTCTAGAGAATAATCACGGGATGAATGACTTCAACTGATTAACTTCTAGAGTCGACTTTAGCCAAAAAGAAATGACTAAAACTCCGTCAGCATTATAAATACTGAGCTAATATTTGGTTTGGTAGTAGCTGAGAGTCGTCCTCACTCTGAGCTAAAACACATTTAACTAAGCTTTGACCAGAATAACTCTTAAGTTTCCTTAAAAGGTTAATATTTAAAAATAGCATTACAACTCGAGTTAAAGATGATTCAATAAATGCTTCAGATTTCAACGTTCAGCTCGTGTTTTTCTGAGGAATTCGTCCCGTTTGGGGATGAGAAGTTTTTGAGTTTTTTTTTTTTTTTTTTTTTTTTGAAGTGGGAGGAGTTTTCCTCTTCGGACTGGAGCATAAAAACACGTCTTCCCCGTCCTTTATTTGGCGTTTCCCCCCGAGCGTGGTGGGAGGAGGAAGAGGCCAAGCGATGAAGGATGTTCTGACAGGATGTTGGACTCAGGCAGCCGGAGAACTCCTCGATCTGCGCTGTGAGGAACATTAGTCGTCCTCTCAGGTAAAACAAAAGGCTTTTATAGGCAGGAGAGCAGCAAACTTCTGTTAGAGCTAAAAACAAAAGCATCCAGATGTTTTATGAAGCAAAAGCTTTTTATCTTTTGTTTACATTTTCTACAACGGATGGAAATAGTTTCTGAGAACTTAACTGTGATTTAAGCAACAGTTATCAGGTTTAACACGTTCAAAAATGAAAATATGAGATTGAAAAGTATGTAAACATGTTTTAAGACTGAAAATAAATCAGAAAACTAAAATAAATCTTCATTTTCTCACGTTTAGAAACAATTGGCGTGAATTCTTTCACAATAAAAGTGGTTTAATGGCAGTTTTTTCTTTTAAATGTAAAAACAAAATAAAAGTATTTATTGCTGCTTTAGAAAAATTAGCTTCAGTTATTTTAAATGATTCATATTTTAAACAGAACATTAATTTTAACATTTGTGTTTAAAACTTCATCATAAACCTTTAGAGTTAGTTCTGTTTGTCAGTAAAACATCTCATGAATGATTAAATAGATTTAATTAACTCATTAACTGTTAGCGTTAATTCAAATAAAACATGATTAAACTCAGCCAGTTTTACAGATACTGAGCTAAAATTTAACATCTTTAACTCCATCAGATGATTTTATTCTGAAACTTCGCTGCAGGTGACGGACATTCTTTTAAAGCAGTGCTGGGCCTTTTATTTATTTGTTTATTTTATAAATCTCAGAGGTGATCAATCAGACAAAGGTTTCTTTTTCAAACCAAAGAAACAAAATAAATCAGTCTGAGTCAAAAAGAACCTGAAGAGAATAAAGAAACCAGACAGACATGTGGAAAACATTCTGACATCACTCGTCTCCCATGTGCAAAACACATGTTTCTCGTGTGTTTTTCAGACATGCGGTTTCTCTGCGAGGGAAATCCTGCTTCAGGTCTGAGGCTCTGTCAGAACTCACTTCCTGCTGCTCATAGCGATAAAAAAAACTTCAAAAGACCTGAATTATCCCTTTATTTTATACTTTTCATGTAGCCGTTTCTCTAGCTTTTAAACAATGTAAAATACTGCCCTCTAAACTGTGGGCGCTGAGGGCGCTACAGTACCCCGTTTGTAGAAGAAAAATAGGACAAAACTAAAAATAATGAATGAATAAACAAACAGATATATTCACATAATCTGATTATATAAATATAAACTTCTCAAAAAGCAGTTTGAGGTTTTGACTTGTTATAATGAATATCTGAACTAAACACACACACACACACACACACACACACACATA